>WYDI02022488.1:0-107067 GCA_009867235.2 Psittacus erithacus | reverse complement strand
GGTGTCACTGGGTGTCAGGGTGTCGCTGGGTGTCGCTGGGTGTCAGGGTGTCCCTGGGGGTCCGGGTGGTGGCAGAGTGTGACTGGGTGTGAGGGGGGTGTCGGGGGCTCCGTGTGCAGCCGTCGTGGGGAGCTGAGGGGCTGAGGGATGGCAGAGCTCCCCGGGCAGGGCCGAGGGGAGCCCCTTTCCCCCGCCGTCTGCTCCTGGAGGGGCCGGGACCCGCCGGCAAGAGCCTGCCCCCGGTCCCCCCGCTGTAACCGTGCTCGAACCGAGCAGAAAGTTTCCGCGCCGCTCGCAGGCCCGGCGGGGTCCCAGCGAAAGCGCCTCCGGGCACCGCGGCCCTGGGAACGGGGCGGTTGGAGGCTGCCTGGGCGCCGGGGATGCGCAGAGATCCCGAGGTGTTCCCAGTCAGATCCTCCGTGGGAGAAGGGCAGATGCAGCCTCTCTGTTGTGCCTGCACGGACTGAGGCCCATGGGTCGGGCAGGGTTTTGGAGGGGCCCTGAAGCCACCCCAAAGCCAGAGGACTCAAACGCACAGCGGTGAAAAAGCCACATTTCCACAGGTACATGGCAGCTTTGGGCTTGTTTTGTGCCGAACTTACAGTGTCCTGTACAAGGGAGGGGCTGTAGAAGTGAAGAGCTGCCCAAAGGAGAGCACAAGGACTTGGTGCCGCTGTCCTCTCATGCTTACATGTCTCACAAGGGGATGAATGCTTGTTGCTGAGGTATCCCAGCTTTTCCTGATAACTCTGTTATATTATCATTGATCTGGTTATATTTACTAGTGTGGCTCTTCTGGCTGTCACGGTCATCAAACGTCAGCTTAAACAAGGCAATGAAGTGCGTATATCAATTTCTTCTTGACAGATAAGGACCTTGCCTGGGTTTGTGCCCTGGGCTGGTCAAGTGGAGTTCTTCATGTTGACATCTCGCTGGGATTTAGGGACACCATCTTTTGTTTCTAAAAGACCAGATGGGAAAAGAAGGAACAGTGTATTTGGTGAACTCCATAACTTCCAGTACATTGCCACTGACTGGGTAATTGATGAAATCCTTGAATATTGGTTCTTGGGATTAAATCCCTCATTGTTTCGCTGTGGTCCTCTGGCAGAGAACAGCGCCTCAGGAGCCAGGACCACCTCACTCCTGAGAACACCACATGGTTGCCTTGGTCATGCCAAGGTGGTTGCAGAGCCCCAGTGCCTTCAGCAAACCCAATCTTGCAGCTGTACTTGGTGTGTTTGCAGAAATGATGGCCTTGAACATCACTGAACATGTCTGGGGGGGATCAGAGACAGGCTGGAGGTGGCTGTTGTGGAGAGCTCGGACTCCAGCGTGATAGGAAAAGGATGAGCTGCTCACCTCAGACAGCAGTTATTGCTCCTTATTACTTGTACTGCAGAGCTGCTCAGGGGCATTTAACCTCATCTAATGCACAACAACAGAATCCTTGTCCAAAGGTCTTCCCTGTCTCTTTCGATCTGGATAGAAGAACTTTGTTTTCTAATTGTTACTAAACAGCTCAATGTGTTTCTAACCCCCTCTGGCTCCAGAGAGGTTGAAATGCCGTTGTTTTCTGTGGCTTGTCTTGCCTTCCTCTGTGTTCAGCTCCTTTGGTACCCTTCCAGAGATGTTAAACAAGCTGGTTAGAGCCATCAGGGCTCTGCAGCTTTACCCGTAGCTGCTGTCACCTAAGGCATATGAAGGGTATGAGAGCCAGAGTGTATCTGAGCAGCAAAGATGTGTAGCACATTCAATGTACATTTTGCTACATGCTCAAGGGGACTTCAGCTGGGTTAGCCCCATTAGAAGTGGAAGCCTCAAGTATCCTCGTGCTTAACGAATGTAGAGACGGCTCAAAAGCTGCTGAAGAGAAATTCCACCTTCTCTGGTGCCTGAGTGTGGAGGGGAGGTGCGGATGTCTGTGTGCTTGCTTCTGTCTTTGTAAGGGACAGGGGTCCCGAAAGTCTCTTCCAGTTGGAAAGAAAGGGGTTAACAGTAAAAGCAGTTGAAAGTCTGTTTGGAGAGCAAATACACATTTCTGGCACCCAGAGGGCACAAATAACCTCAATTTTACTTTCCTACCTCATGGGAAATCAGTCACTGTTTGTACAAGGAGCTGGTCCGTCACTTAGGGGAATACTGGATTTCCTCTGGCCAGCAGCTCCTCTTCCCCTGCCTTGCCCATGTAAGGGCACTCTGGGAAAAAGCAGTGATGGATGAGTGACCATATGGAAGAGCTCATGCAAAAATACCCTGCACAAGGAAGGGGCCTGCAGGAGAAGCAGGGACGTGTGAGAAGAGACTTGGATTTTCCATCCGCTACCTCCCATTACTATGGCTTATTTGAGAAGAAACAGATGAAAGAAGGTGGCATGCACAAGGATACCTGGAGAAGCTGCTTGGGAAGATCCTGTCTTTGTATTAGACGTATGTGGCTTTCCTCACGTCTGTTTTAATGCCTGTCATGGGAGATCTGTCCTCTGTCTGTTAGGCTGCACCTCTCTGCTTGGGTTCAGTGCGGCTGTTTGTACTTGGAGCAAACAGTAGACGTCCTGTGCTGAGCAGGGTGGTTTGGGTGTCTTGCCAGGGGTTTGGGAGTGGGATGTGGAGGGGAGGTGGGTCCCAGCTGGAGCATTTGCTCTAGTGTTTGAGAAGGCGAGGATGGGGTCGTGGAGCAGCAACCAGAGGGAGCTGTGAGTGCTGCAGGCAGGGAAGCTCTGATTGTGGTTCTCCACATCCAGGTAGGTTTGATAGGGGATGTCTCAGTCTGGGCAGCCAGGACAGGTTGTGCTTTCTGGTGTAACAGTCACAGCCAGATGTGAAGCAGTGGCAGCAAGGTTAAAAATGAAAGATAAGAGAAAAGCATTGGTTAAACTGGATTCTTGCTCAGTGTGAGCACATCAGGGCCAGGATGTGATCTCCCATCGCTTCTCCGGCTACTCATTAGATGTATCAGAGGGACTGTCTCAGTTCAGCACAGGGACAGCCCCTGCAGCTGAGAACTTGTTGTTGTCTCTTAAGTTTTCCATTCTCTGGAAATGAATGGGAGGATGCTTCTGTGGCAGAGCTCGCACTGAACTCAACTGTGTGGCTGATTAAAACCAGTTCATCCAGGCAACGTTACAGACATTTTTGAGCTTCCCAAAAGTCAGCCTTGTGGATTGCAACTGTTGCTCTGGCTGCCCATGGGGATCCTGGCCTCGCTGTTCCGGGAGAAGCCGCAATAGGGAACCATAAAACTTCAGGGACAAACACCCTGGATCTCCTGAGTGCAGCAGAGATAAGGAATTCTGCTCTAGTTTTCCTCGGTTGATGAGGAGGCGGAAGCATGTGGCTGTGATCCAGGGCTCAATGGGGCTGTCACCAGGTTGTGCTGCTTAAACTACCCCAGGAAAGCACCCACCAGCACACCTGGGGCAGTGGGAACAGGTTTTGAGACACCCCCCCCTTCTATTGAGTTTAATGAAGGACCATGGCAGGCCCAATGTCCTCTTGGAAACTGCTTTGGGCTCTGACTGTGTCAGCCTTCGCCTTAGAACAGCAAAGTGGGTCAGTGCCTGTGCTCAGGGCTCTTTGCTCTGCAGAAATATTTACAGCATCTATTTGAATCCTCCGAGTCCTCCATCAGAGACCTCATCCTGACCTCCGTGCCTGGTTCCCAAGTGCTGCATGCAGTTTGCTTTGGAGCCTGTTAGCGTTTCTTTTGCGTCCGTGCCAAGCTGTGCTGGAGTGTGGAACATCTCATTCATTCTTGTGAATAAACACAGGCCAAGAGCCCCACTAGGGCTGAGCACAGGTTCCTCTGGTGTCCCTGGTGACAGGGACAGAGTGCAGAGCTGCCCATCCCAGCGCTGCACCTCTGCAGCCCATCAGATCAGCATCCTGCCGTTGTGCTTCAAAGATGTGGATGGATGCTTCGCCTGGGATTTGCCTGATCCCTCTGAATGCATTGGTACTTTCTGCCTCCATAAGAGGATGTGACTTCCGTGATGCAGGCGCTCTGTGAGAAAACTTGGTGCTTTTCCTTTGAGCCTGCTGCCCTGTGATTTCCCTGGGCTTCCACAGCTCTTGTGATGTACTCGCTCCCTGGTTGTCTGCTCTGATTTCGCCTGCTTTTCATCATGTCTCTTTCCAGGCTAAAGACTCCTTCTGATCTATTTGATCTCTCCTTGTACAAAACACTTTATAACCCCACAGTTATCTCCACTGCCCTTCTCTGTGCCTCATCATCTCTGAAGAGGGGAACCGGAGTGTGTGTGGCCCTGCGGTGGGTTTATCTGTGGTATCACAGCCTCTTCTAATGCTTTGGGCTTTGGCCACCACTGACAGTGAGCTGCTGGCTTTGTAGTATTGTCTGCTGTGACTTTGGCTCTTTTCTGAGTGGTGATGTGCAGAGCTTCTGGAGCCTGTGCAGGAAGGTGATTTCTCTCCCTTTTGCATTAGTTGGCATTTATTGATGCTAATTTTCACCTGACATTTTGTCACTGGGTCAGTCAGTGCTGCAGGGTCCTCCTGCAACGGTTTACAGTCAGGTTTAGGTCTGACCTTACTGGCTAATTTGCAGTCAGCACCTTCGCTTCCGAGCCCATGGAGGAGCAGAGAGCCCGGTGGGAGCCCACCGAAGATGTTTGTTCCCCTTCTGTTTGCCTCCTGTCTTTTAAGCCAGGAGACATCCCGCTCTTTGTCCTGCCGCATCCTGGTCTGGCAGTCGGGCTGAGAAGCCTCTTGGGGATTATCTGTGTGAGTCTTTGTGTTCTTGAACAGCGTGGAGAGACTCTTCCTCCTCCCACGTCTCTCTGTTATGCTCTGCTTTCAGTAGAGGGAAGCGTTCTGCAGGGGCCTGGAGCATGCAGGAGTTTGTTCTCCAAGCTTCATCCCAGCTGCTCACAGCAGCCCGGGACTGTGCCGAGGGAGGATTTTGCCAGCAGATCTTTAGTCAGAATTAGCAGCCTTTTTGACGTGAGCTGTGAAATACTAGGCACTGCCAAAGATGGTAGAGGGTTATAACAGCTTGGGGTGAGGGACTGGGACACAGCCGGGATCATGCGCTGTGGGATACCAGGCATGCTGCTGTGAATAATGATTCTAGAGAGTAGCGAGCTCTGCCTTGAGAGCATCTCCTTGCTCATCCTGATGGGAGCTGGGAGCAGGTAGCATTGTTCTTACAGCTGCCAAGACGAGGGTGTTGGCTGGTTCCCAAGGATTAGAGGGTGACTTTGGTCCCAGGTAACTCCATGTGGGAGGAGAAGCCCCAGGAGAAAATACAGATTGGGCAACAACGGGAGGACAAAGGACTTTTAAGCCTTGCTTTAGCTAGAGATGAGCTTTTCTGTCCCCTAGGCTGGAGGAAGGAGGGCTGCTGCTGCCTGCAGGAGGGTGCACTGGCAGGGCCGAGACTGTGATGGAGCATTAGGATTCATAGGGACTAAGAAGAGTCCTTGTGGTAGAACTAGAACTGGCCAAGACCCACTTGGCTTTCTGGCCTCCCTCATGATGCCAATTGCTGAAACTGGGACCCAAGGGACAGCTAAGGGGTAAGTCTGGGCATTGAGTGTGGCTGCAGGGATAAGTGGTACCTAATGGTTGTGAATAGAGGAGTAGCTAAGGTATGGAGACCTGCTCTGGTGTCAGAAGGAATTATACTCCCCTTCTTAAGCAGGTGCTAGCAGAGGGTTGGCTATTGGCTCCACGAACAGAGCCTGAGGCTGTGACAACTGAATTGCTCTGTTTTTGCTTTAATGATCTGTTTAGGTTTAAGCTTTTTGCCGCTGTTGGCTGGCATGCATCGTGAGCCTGGTGTTATCCCTGTGTGCAACAGCACCCTGCCATTAAAAGCTGTGTGATTCCCAGGGAATTCTGGTGTGCACAGCCTCCAAAATCCCCAGCGGGACTGATGAGACCTCACAGTGAGGGATCGTTTCTCACTTCCAACAGTGAGAGTCCCAGTTGCTTCATTTCTTAAGCACTGGGGATAATTCTGCTTTTAAATGAACTGCGTGTGCTCCCCGGCTGCCTCACAAGCCCAACACCGTGATAAGGAACAGAAGGGTCATGTCCTTGCTGGGGAAGGGCTGCGTGCTCTGGGAAACCTGCTCCTCAGCATATAGCTCCTTCAAGGAAGATATAGTTTAATGTTGTAATCCATAAATAGCCCTGGAGATAGCTGGGTCAGGAATTTCCCGGCAGGGTTGGTGACCTTGGCTCTGCACCCTCTGTTTTGGATTTGCCTCTCCTTCCGAGGTTGTTTGTGGCTGAGATGCTGGGAGGAACACTGGGTGCTCCTGAGCCTGTCCCTGGTGGGAAGGGTCAGGCTGGATGGGGGCTGCAGGCAGAGCTTGGCCAAGGTGTTGTGCCCAGCCTATCCTTTGGTGTGGGTCACTGGTGTGAGTGGTTTGCTTCAAGTGGGGAGTTGAATCTTCACCTTTGGAGGAAGGGAACTGAGTGAGCTCCTGCTGGTCCCTGGGAGACCAAGGACATGGGGATGGGAAGCAGAGCTGTGGCCTTAGGTGAGATGGGGTTGGTATGTTGTGCTGCAAGTGACCATGTGAGCTAATTTGCACTCTGATTGCACATGTACTCAATAGGCTAAACCCATTGCAGATGGATGGTTGTGCTCTGTTCTGGCTCTGATGGGGAGCAGGAAGCCTGGCTGGTGCTGTCCTTCTCCTTGCTGTGGGGATGTGGCTCTGCTCTAAGCCAGGTTAGGATGTGTCTGGTCCAGTGGGTCCTGCCCTGCCCCAGGCACCAACCAAGGGCCCACTCTGCTCCTGGCACCACTCTGCTCCTGTGCTCCTTGAATTCCTCTTTCTGGTCTTGTTGCTGCCTCTCCCCATCGGATGCTGTGCTCACATCCCTGGTGCTTGGCACCCCAGGTTCCTGTGTGTGCCAGACACAGTGCTCATGAAACCAAACCGCTGAGGATTCAGCATCACTGGGGAGCTGGAGCCCAGGCTGGCTCCTGCACGAGTCACCACAAATGCTTTCTTCAGCTTCTTTTGGTCCCACTGGGGCTGGAGGAGCCGAGCTGCCCGCGCCGCTCCTGTGCTCCATGTGCTGCTGTGCGATGAAAGAAGAGTGAAAAGACTTCGCAGCAGGGCTCTGCCTCGCCCGAGTTTTACCCTGTTGTACAAAGTGAATGTGTGCACCAAGCCAGAAGGAAATGGGGAGATGTGGGGTTGAATTGCTAATATGGGGTTGTCTAATAAGAAAAAGCGGCTCTGGACCTGGAAGGAACAATTTCTACTTATATCTTCCAGCAAATAGCATTGCCAGCGGGGGGAAGGCTCGCGGAGCTTTGCACTGACTCACGCTTCCTGTTCATTTTCAATGTGAAATACACAAAATGCTAATTTTTCCTTGAGGCCTGTGGTGCTGAATTGCCTGCACTTGTTGAAAGCAAAGCGATGGATGGATTTGTCACGGGGCTTCTTGCAGCTCTGTACAAGTTTTGAGCAACAGCAGCCTGTGATGTGGATGCTCTTCATGTGGACAGATCCGGATCTGGATGCAGGAGTTTAATGTGGGAGACTGAGCGCTTCATATACTGCCTATATATATGTGTGTGTGTGTGTGTGTTCTGCAGCTGTTGTACCCCCAGAACTTGGGCTAAAGCTGCTCAGAGGATCTGGAAATCATGGCTTGGATGTTATGATGGGCCTGGTCATGTCCCTTGGAGCACTTTAAACTCTTTGAATCAAAAAGGAATAAATCCACAGCCATCATACAGGTAACAAGAAGCTGATAAAGCAATTAAGTGGAATGGAGGCGGCTGCTTGTGGACACAGAGGTGTTTATGAAGTACATACAATGATTTTATTAACTGAAATATACTTCCTCCACCTTTCCCCCATTCCGGCTGCAGTGATTTCTCACTTGGTTATGGGACTTATGCTCAGGAAATAGAAGGTTTTAATGTTGTATTTTTGGGGTAGAGAACCCTACCACTTGGCCTGTACGTGTGCTTCTTCCCATGGGGCCACACTGTGGTGTTTGAGACCCTCTTGTGGCTCTGGACACATCATCTGGGTTCCAGGGCTGTGGTCTTTGTGAATGGTCATCGTATGACGTCTGGGGAAGGAAAGGGGATGGTGGGATAAGAATGTAGAGCTCTCCCTCTGACAGGCTGAGGTGTAGGTTAGCTGCTTTCCTTTCCTCCATGGTCTTTGCTCTCTCCTCTGGCTGGGCTGTGTTGTGCTGCTGTGCCAAGAGTGATGCCAATGCCTGCAGCAGTTGTGTGTTGCAGGCACAGGAGGGGTTTTTGCCTTCCAGCCCAGCTCTGGAGACCGAGCATGCGTCTCCCCATGCGCTCGGGCCATTAAGGGACCCCACAGGGATGTCACTTAGAAGAGAAAAAGCAAAAAGAGAGGGAGGAACTACTGTAACCCGGTAACCAGAAGAGCTGCGGGCGGGAGGAGAAACAAATAGGATATGATTGTGTATATTTAAATAAATATAGAACAAGAAAAGGCAGAATTTCCTCTCTGACTTTGCTCACCTGGGAGGCTCTGAGAGCCTGGCAGGGCTCGCCTTTACTGACAGACCAGGGATGCAGGGCCAGACTCTGCTGGGTACCAAAGCTTGAGGAATAGTGACTTTGCTTGGGATGGGGATGTTGAGATTGGACACGAGGTACTTGCTTTCCTTCTGACACATCTGGACTCCCTGGACATCCTCCTGGGGAGAGGATGGAGTTGGGACAGACAGCTGCCAGCAGGACCTCGTACTTTTGGCTCCTTTTACAGCATAGAATAGTGGGAGAGGAGGGATTTAGGCTGTAAATCCCTAAAATCTGGGGCAGGAGTTTGCCCCAAATGGAGGTTCAATTGGTTTTTCTATTTGCACACCCCAGCCTCTTGAAGAACAAGAGAAAGAGCATTTTGGGAGGGTCTTTTTGGTACCGACAGAGCAGGGAGTGTCACTGAGAGCTCTGGAGCTCCTGATGGTGCCTGGCAGGTTTGGGCAGTTACCTCACAAGGGTACCATAATGTAGGATTATGTATCTGTTGATGCCCCCAGGCGGTTTGGGACTGGTTTGTGGTGGGAAGGAGGAGGATGCTCTGTGGTTTCTGTGGTGCATAGCAGGCAAGGATGCAGAAGAGGAACTTGGGCTGTGTCCTTCCTCTTCTTTGATAAGTATTAGTCAATAAACATCATAAAACCCCTAACACACATTGCAACGAGCTTCCAGCCACGGGCTTTCCTCTGAGCAAAGCTGCCTCTTGAGTGCTGGCAACCTGCACGGGCTCTGATGAGCTCCACAGGGCCTGCGCGCTGCAGAGCCGCCATGGCCATGCGCAGCCCCAGCCGGCACAGGCACACGTGTGGGCTGCCGCTGGTCTCCTGCCTGCGTTCCCAGTCTCAGGGGATGGTGCCATCCGCAGCGTAGCTTTCCCTGCGTGCCCCGGGTGGGAATACAGCAAGGGAAGAATGCACTTGCGACCAGCCCACGCATGAGAAAGCGCACTGAAGGAACCCATCGTTGGTGCAGCTCCGGGGCTCCTGGAACACGCTCCATGGGGCTAACCTGCTATGGTGACTGTCTAGCTGCAGTTTAACGGTAGGAGGGATCGAAGGGGAGATCTGGTTTGGGTCACGCTCGCCTTGATCCCAGGTCCCGTGTTCCCAAGAGGCTGAGCAGTAGGGTGTCCCCCTCCTGGCATGCCGGTTGCTGCTGGGGAGCTGGCCAAGCTGGGGGAGAGACGGTGTCGTAGTGAGAAAGTGGAATAGTGTTGAGGTTTCCATATGCTGATTACAACGTGCAGCTTTAATGGTACATGGTTCTGGAGGAAGGAAGGGAAGGGAAGATAAAAATAAAGCTGCAGTCCTGTATTTAGCTATAAATCACTTTGGGATATTTTTTTTTCCAGTAGTATTTGAAGGCTCTGCAATAACCAAACTTGTTCAGGAATGTTTTATTTTATGCCACTACTGTTTTGAAGAAGTAGCCGGGTTGCTGTGGCAGTTCTGTAGCTCAGAATCCCTATGTTTGGGCAGAGAAGGGGGTTGCAAACTCTCTGTGTCAGGAGATCGCTGTGCAATGCAGGGGCACTTTTTTCTAAGACACTGACTTGAAACACATTTTGAAGTCATATGTAATTGATAAAGACCTCTTTATCAAAGAGGTGCATGCAGTATTTGTCTTACTGAACGTTCTGAATGGTTTCTTAGGTGAGGGTAAGAGAGAATGTATTCAAGATGTAGCTGCCACTGCGGATAGGAGAAGAAACTCAGATGCAAATACACAGCAGCAATCGTGTTTCCAGAGGCAGTGATAGAACTGGCTTTTACTACAATTTCTTAATACTAATAAAGGCCAGTGGTAAAAACTTACTTCCTTTCGTGAATCTGACACATGCTCTGAGGCCAAGAGAGATGGGTTAATTGGGTTTGAAAAGAACCATACCCAAAGCCCAAGAGACAAGTGTTTGACAAGAGGATGGGTAGATATGAGCCTCCTTAGCTTTTGGTGAGTGCAGGGTAATGATGGACCTGCCCGGACCTCAGCCATGGGAGCCATGGGGAGTGCAAGCCAGAGAGATAGCTGTGTGCAAAGGTGCCCTTTCCACATGGCAGTCGATGTGGCCGTGGTTGTGCAGCCGTAGCTTTCCTCCGGGAAAGGAAACAAAACGCTTCTTTAAACAGGCACTTAATAATCAATGGAGATTGCTGTGTGTGACAGTCTCCTTCAAATGCAATTATAATCACCCACATTGGGAGTGAGGCACCTGGCTCCCCACTTTAAAGTGTGCATTATAATAAGAGAATGGATGATTTCTGAAGTTTCTCTTTTCTCTCTCTGAAAGTCCAGTTTTGGGATGCTCTCCTGGCTTCACAGCAACAAGATGTCTCAGCTGGGCTAGAACTTTGCTGGAGGTGGCCTGGAGAAAGTACATTTTTGGCATAATTTATCATAGTTAAGCTCTAAATTAATTGTGATTTTTATAGGGGTGATTAGATTAATGTTAGATCCTTCTTTGCAACGTGAGCTAGAGATGCTCAGCTAACTTCTGTGCTTCTATCATTTAATCCAGAGGGAGTCCTTGAGTTGACAGGAGTTTGGCTTGATTTCCCTTAAAGACCAAGTTTTGGATCAATGGATGTCATAGAATAACTTCCCTGATACCCAAGGCCCTGCACAGATGCGTTACTCAGTGCAGAGCTGCAGTGGCTGCAGTGTGCATATGGCAGCTGAAAGGAACTGAAAAGCTCTGGGGGTGTAGAATTAAGTGGCAAATAACATCAGTGAAAATCATCTCAAGTGCTGAGAGTGAGCTGTCTTGTCTTCTGGGGCTGCGTTCAGCAACGTGCTGGGTGCTCTCCCAGAGACTTGGGAATGACAGCTGATCAGGTCCTTGGAATCTGGTCAGCTGGGAACTCACTTACAGAGGTTTGAGTTGTTGAAGGTAGAAGACAGTCTGTGGAGCTTCAGATCCCATCTCTGCAGCCAGCAGCAAACCCCCTTGATGTCTGCTTATTGCCAATTTAGCATTCAGCTGTTTGAAGTTCTTTTGCCTGTATATAGCTTATGCAGTATGTACTGGAGGCAAAGCTGTGGGAAGGTGGTATGAGTGGGTTGGAGCGGCTTTGGGTGAGACCCTTGGAAGTGCAGCTGACAGGAGTTGGAGCCTTTCGTCTATTTGCCTGCCTCACACTCCAAAGTTATATCTAAGGGACTAGGAATCAGCTCACTGCAGAGGCGCCGTGTCTCCTCTTCCAAGTTCTTCCTGTCCTTCCCACTTCTGAAATTGGAGTTCCTGGCATGGCATGGATAAATGTTGCTGGTGAAGGATCAGGACCCGTGATCTTGCCTTGTGTGTGTGCACTCTGGCTTTCCAGCAGTGAATGGCTGCTTTGCCTTGGCAAGTTTCAGCTTAATCCTGATCTGCTATAATTAGTTGCTCTGGCTGATATGGGGAGCAATGTCGTACCCATGTTCTGGTTGGTAAATGTGGTTTGAAAAGGAGACTAAAGACAAGTTGTTAACCCTCTGAAATGATAGTTTGCGAGCTGATTGAGTTTCATCTCTTTCCTGTGTGGCAGAGCAGATTGCATGTAGCTGGCCATATGCAGTTTCCCATGTCTGAGCAATTGCCTTGTGCCTCTCCCAGGCACTGCGATCCCCCCATCCCTTGATCAGACACATCGGCACACCAAGGGATGGGTGACATATCCTCCTGGCCGCGACACTTGGCAGCTGGACATGACTGACTCATCAGCGTTAGCGGTTTCTCATTTAATACTGGGGCTGTTTGGATGATTTAAGCACCGGCAGTCCAGAGAGGAGGTTGTGCTGCTTCTCCCAGCACAGTTGTGAAGCCATCACCTTGGCTGCCTCCCATCCATACTTTTCTTTGCGGGGGGAGGCTGGGGGTGGATCTGGGCTTGGCTGTCGGCTGTACATCTCCCTTGCGAGCAGTTTTATTTCCTCCTGCCGACTGGGCTTTTCCATTGGCTCCTCTTGCTCGCTCTCTGTCGTTTGCCTGCTGAGGAGCGAATGTCCTGCGCTCGGCGCTGTCCTGCGCGGCGCCGGCCCCTCGCCTGAGGCCGGCGGACCCCCTCCTCACCCATGCCCCCGGGGGAAGCGATCTGCAGAGGGGGCACCGCTGCCTGCCCCGCAATGTAACTGCAGCCGGCGGGCGGGCAGCCCCTCCCGGCGCGGGGCGCGGGCTGCGCGGGGCCGGCCCCGGAGGAGGTGCCGGAGCGGGCGGAGGGCGCGGGCAGGGCAGGGTAGGGCAGGGTGCACCCCCATTGCCGCTACTCCCTTCTCTCCCGCAGGCTCTCGTCGCCCGGCGGCTGCGGCGGCGGGGACGGCGGCGGGAGCCGCAAGAGCGGGGTCATTCTGGACATCGCCGCCCTGAAGATGACGGAGCTGGAGTCCGAGGTGCTGCCGCTGCCGCCCCGGTACCGCTTCCGCGATCTGCTGCTGGGGGACCAGTCCTTCCAGAGCGACGACAGGTTCGGGGTGTACCGGGGGGACAGCGGGGCGGGGGGCAGGGGACACACACGCACATACCTGGGGCTGGGGACGCGTTCCCGGGTCTCGGCGGACCCCGCTCCGGGGCGCGGGGCGGTGCGGTGCGGAGCTCTCCGCGGTGCTGTACCTCGCCCCGAGCGGAGCTCTCCGCGGTGCTGCCGGCCGGTTCCCGTCGTGGCGGGCGCGGTGGATGCGGGCACTGGGAGTGCGGGAGAGTCCGAAGTCTGCGGGCATTGGGGGGGTGTTGGCAGGAAGCAGTGGGCATGCCCGGGCGAAGTGGCACGGGTGGGTGTGCTGGGGATGGAGGTCACAGGGATGAGCGTGGGTATGCCTTGGACAGTAGGCACCAGGAATATGTGGGTGTTCTGGGGCTGATGGACATGCGGAAGCTGCTGGACATTGGGAGTTGCGGGTCTAATGGGCCAGCAGACATTGAGATATGTGGATATTCTGGGCAGTTTGTGGTGTCTGTGAGTCCTGTCAGGGGTTGACAAGGAGGGAAAGGGATCATTGCCTACGAGATGCATGGGATATAATTGGAGAGGTGAGAAGCTGGTGGAACTCCCTGTTAAACCATATGCAGAGTTTGGGCTGAGCACATACATTTATTTAGGAGGCAAGGCTCATCCAGGCTGTTCGCAGAGGCTGTCTTTGCAGCAGGGGATGCTGATGGGAGCGGAGTAACTCTAAAAAGCTTCTGTGAATATGGCACAACCCTCCCTTCCTTGGGATGCCTAAAGAAATGGCCTTTATGGGTTGCTATTCCTGGCTGACTGACAGGGATTTATTACCAGGTTGAGTGAGCTAAAGCAAAAGGAGAAATGTCATGAGTGGCGAGTGAATTCCATGAGCAGAGCAGTTAAATGAAGAGGAACAAGAGCAACCCTGCCTTCAACTCTGTTCATATCATAAAAATCAAGGAGCTACAGTGCTAATGGGGAATCAGTAGGATTGTCATCTCTTCCTACCCATTAATTGCATGATGTAAGCAGAAAGATGTAACTCGTGTTGAAAAAACCCTTCAGTTGCTGGCGAGTTAGCCTTTGGTTGGCTGCTGTGTGTTTGGTACACCCGCATCAAGGCTTTTGTGCATCTGTGATAAAAGGTAATCGATTTTTTTTATGTGTGCACTTGTCATGCAAAAACAAACAAAAAAAGACATGGACCTTGATATTATGGGATTTACAGATGTTCTAAAGAAGTGCTCCTAACTTTTATAGCTGTGTCAGAATTGATCTGTCTTGAAAAGGAGTCTGTGATCCTCAGGATTTTAAATCCCAGATTTCCTTACCAGGCACTTCAGCATTAATATAGTTTTATGGCATAATGTGAGAGGTTAATAGGAAACTCCTGCTGCAGAAAATGTCTGGGTTTCAGAATGGTTATAATACGGCTCAATTGGATAAGTTTGAAGTTCAGAGTTTTAATAGTTTTCGTATTTAAGTATTTTAATGGATCTGAAATGCAGAAGATGGCAATTGCAGATTGTGGTTTTCCTGCATTTCACTGGTATACCCCTTAACCTTCATTTTCATCTTGATTTGAGCATTTCTGATTCAGAACCTCTCTCTGGTTTTAGCGCGGAGATACTCCGGGTTATTTCGTTAAATTCATTAGCCTTGTTTCCCAAGATACCCTTGTTCCACTGGCTCTGTGTGCTGCTATCTTTAATTGCTTGACTTTCCCCTTCACCTAGAAAGAACTAAGACTTCACAGTGCATTTGGGAATGCAAAATCTATGAGCATACGCTTGCTACTCACACATAGTCCTCTTGACTTCACTGGCAATTGGGGTAAGCCACCACTGCAGGCTTTTGGAGATGTTACTGTTAGGCCTCAGTTTCAATCCAAGTCATTAATGATACTGGGACCTTATAGATAAAGCAAGCTCTCTGGTGTAATTAAGGTTAGTCTGCTCCAAACCAACTGAATAAGGAGCTGATTCAGGCTAGCAGGAAAAAAGCAGGAAGGCTTTTGGCTTTGCTGTGCTTATGAATACTAAGCAGCTGAGAGATGTGCTTTGAAGTTACAGCACTGACAGGAATGCATTGAGGAAAATTCTCCTACGTTAGCAGTATGGGGAACTGTGGATGGTAAAATAGAGCTTATTGGACTTACATGTGTAACACCGGAGGAAAACACCCAGAGCACTAAATATCTCGTTTATTTGTAAAAGCAATGCTAAACACATTAGCGTCTCAAATATCTGCTTCTGAAAAGCTCCCCTAGAACGATAGTGTGCTGATGAAAGCGAGGAGGTTTCTGGGGTCAGCAGGAGACTAAAAGGATGAGAGGCTGTGGGGGAATCCGAGTTTCGCTGCTTCTGGGGATTTAGAACCACTTCTGTTAGAGATGTATTAATCCATCCTCATCACAGAGGATGCTGAGGAGACACCAACACTGGTCTGAAGTAAGAGGATGAAGTAATGCTGGAGCCTGAGGAGAGAAGAGCTTGGTGGAACAAGGAGATAATTAAAGAGCTGTGGTATAGCAGGAAGAGAGAAAACGTCCAGATAACCCACAGAGCTGAAAGAATGAATCAGTGAATATGAGGTGGAACAGGTGAAATAGGCTGCTTCTAATTTACTTGTAGAGTGTAAAGGTGAAGACAGTCAGGCTAGCTAAGTAGGGCTTAGTCTCTGGCAGGTAGACTGACATGAGAATTACAATAATACTTTGAATGTTGTGTGGAGGATGGTAATAAATCAGCCAGGAAGCAAATAGGAAAAGACTGACTAGAAGAGGAATGGGGGAGATAAATGGATTTGTGCGACAGAGAGAAAAGCCTAATGACAAGAAAATCCAGAGTTGTCAAATGGAAGTGCTCCTTCCAAGGTCTTATTCATCCTTGGAACTCACTACTACGAGGCATCTGGAGGGCTTTGGGCTCAGCTGTATTTCAGTGCCATACAACTGTACTTAAATACTATGCTTGACGTTTTTGCAAGGCAGGTCTTTCAGTTCTAGAAACAGGATTAACTGTCATTCAGACCTGCCTCTCCAGTGCGTACAACTACTGTCTCAGGGCATAACTCTGACTGATAGGGACTGGAATGGTGATTTCTCCTTTGGGAAGGAAAGGTTCTCTTTGGGAGCCTTGCAGTTGCCTCAGTGGTTTGGCATAAGTCCTGTCTGGTTCTAGAAGTTTCTTTCCCTCTTTTTGGAAGGTTCTGTCAATGTCACTACTGGGATGAAAAGAGATCTGTTCTGCTTTCCTATGGCAGTATTGCATTTCTTATCTCACTGATGTTCTGTTGTTGTGGAAGTATTCATAGCCACTGGAATATAATAGTAAAGGCAGAGTTGAAGATATTGAGCCTGTAATTAAAAGCAGGTGAGGAACCAGGAACATGGATACTGCTGGTGCCTGGCTGCCCTGCTACACACTTGGCACATGGTGACTCTGGGAACAGGGATCCTCTGTGTGATGGTGCTTACATATGTAAGAGCAATGCCAAGGGCTGCTGGTGGAAGGGAGAAGGAGCTCAATGCTGCATCCCATTGGGGCTGCAAGTCTGGGCTCTATATGGAAGGCTTCTGTTCTAAAGTGATACTGGTATTTGCTGATTAAAGGCAGCTGAGAAAGCACATCTGCTGAATTGATAAATATTGTTTTATACCACAAGCTGTGGCATCCCTTTGATCTTTGCTGTCCTGACTACGGCAGTTTTTGATCTCCTGCATTCTCTTTTCTTGGATGGTGCTGACAACTGGGCTGGGGCATGTATCAAAAAAGCCCACAAATGAAATTAAACCGTATTCTCAGAGACGCGCCATTAAGAGCTTATTCGTTGCCTCATTTAAATAGTCTGAATGCTTTCCAGAAAATCATTGTCAGAAGCCACAGTCCTATTTGCAGTAGCAAGAAGTAATGGATGTCACTTTGATTAAGTGCATTTTTTTTCCTGAGGCTAATTATCAGAAAAGAATCATTTTGATGGGTAAGGATGTTTGGAAAAGCTGCTTGAGCAGAAGAATTCAGCAACAGCTCGATTGAAAAAATGAACATCTATTTCAAATCAAAGATTTTTCAGATGGTGCATAACCCAGAAGAGAGGCTTCTAACAACTGGGGCAAATTCTGCTTCCAGGTCAGACAGGTTTTGGAAGCTCCTTTGTCTGTTAACTGACATCTGGTCTTGGTCTCTTGTACTTGTCACTCAGCATGGCACTGAATCGTAGGCTGGATTATAGGTGGCACAAACAAACCAGAGTGCTGAAGTATCAGGCTTGTAGGAGCTTAGCCTTGCAGTTTTCATGCTAACGTGCCCCAAGTGACTTCCTCATCAAATGCATCATTGCATTAATGGATCTGGGCAGTTTTGTGTCCCTGTGTTAGGTTCTTTGAATATGTCTGCGGCTGAATCCCTGCTTCATTGCTGTTTGATTTAATGGGCAATATTTCTCATTTTATTTGGAAGATGCAGATGCTAATTTGGAAATTCCAGTTTGTGTCCAGAAGTTAGAGCCATTTATTTCTGTGATAGTAAGGTAGTGGCCGATATTTTAGGCTCTGGACTGCAATGTCTCTTCAGGCTGTACCATCTGTGCTTGTGAAGGTTTGTATCTGGATTTAGGAGATCAGCTCTGATGCCACAAAGTCCCTCTGCTGAAGGCTGTTCATCTCCCAGCAGTCTGATCCCTTGCTTGTGGAAGCAGGGTGGAGGTATCTATTGTCTAATAGCCATTCCCTCAATACAAGCGTGGAGACCCAGTCTCCCACCAGCCCTGTGTGCAGAATCTCTCGAGGGCTGACTCAATTGTGATGCTGGAGGTCAGCGCCAAACTGAGTGATAAATAACACTGGTGAAGACTGTGGGATCTGAGTTATGTATGGTCGCTTGAATTGAATTGCTTCTCCTCAGCTTTTGCCACCTGGCAAAGCAAAACCAGGACATTTATTAATTGGATTAGGCTCTTTTCCTGAGTCAACACTTAGCCAGAAAGGTCCTATCTATCTGACAGTACAGAAGCAAGAGTTTGCTCTGATCAGGAAGCCTGTGGCACTGACCCCACTCTCAATTAGGTGCTATGTAAGTTGTTGGAGAAGCTACCATCCAGGAGTGCCAGTGCTTATGAGGTGGCCAGGTCCTCCCCAGTGAGGGGGGCTGCAGCAGGTCCTCTGCCTTAGGAGGCATTTGCATTTTCTTCTGTTTGCAGACTTTTCCTTTAGTCTCAGCTAGCATTCCTAATTGCAGTTTGCTTTTTGGCTGTTCTGAAAGGCTGCAGTGATGATTACTAAGGTGGTGTCTTAAATAAAGTGCCTCTTGGAGCTTTTTAAATGGATGCTTTCTTGTAGCTACTGGTGTACCTTTGAGTATTTATCTTAAGGCAGGAGCCCCTGGACATCAGCAGAAATATTAGGGAAGTTATGAAAGTGATAGAGTAAGAGAAGAAATGCATTGCTCTTATAATTATATATATTATTTTATTAGAAAAGAGTCATTATTCTTCTCAGGGATATTGCTTTTGCTGTCAGGAGTGGACCTTGGCTAGCAGTAAAAGTGAGCGCACATAGCAGTCTGGTGGAATGAGTGGAGGTGTCCTTGGAGTGCTGCAGTATGTACAGCTGTGCCCTGATGAAAAGGAAGAACAACATTGATTTTCAGTTATTTAGCACAATTTAACACTATGGGCTCAAATTTCCATCCCTCCCTGGTGTATTTTCTCAGTTTATTTACTTTAGTTTCTCTTCAATCTATGGGGAGGATGGACTTGAAAGTGAGAATGTAGTGGTTTAAGTTACCTGAGAGTGCCTGTTCGAGTGAAGGGAAAAACATGAGCAAGCGGGGCATGTCCCTGCTGAGAGCAGTGGGGATAGTCCTAAGAGAGACTTGCAGCAGGCAAACAGTTGGTTTTGGCTCATATTATGTGAAAGAGCAAAGAGGAAGGGAAGGAGGGACAGCTCTTGCAACCCAGGAGTGAAGGCTCAGTTTAGGTGGGCACACTGTCACAGAGCACCTTGTGTGGCTGACATTGGCCCTCTGGGAAGAGAATTCCTCACACTGGCATTTTTACTGCCCTGCACCAGTTGTATAGGACATGCAGAATGTCCAAACTGAAGAAATGGAGTGCAGTGACATGAAAAATGTGCTCCATGGTTAACTAGGGCAAATCTCCTTCCATGTGTTCTTGAGACCCAAGCCCAGCGAGGACGTTGCCGGTTGCTCCAACTGTGCACATGTCTTGGGGCACTTTTCCGCCTGGAGCTCCTGTGCTCCGATGGATGGCTGCTTAAACTTACCAGTACAGAGCAGAGAACAGAAATCCTATGCAAGCCAGTGGCAGCAGCTTGGTTGCATTGAAGATCTTGCCACAGGTCTACATTTCGTAAGGGACGTGGGTCCGTTTTGCACCAGGGAAGTGTCATGGACGTGAATCTGTCCACAGATATGGTGAAGAAATGATATTTGTCATCACAGCAAACCCCTGTGTCTGCAGAAGTCAATAGGAGCTCTGCTGTTGGCTTGGGTGAGGGCAGAAGGTCAGGCTGAGACTGAAGCTGTCGCTGCTGCTGTAGTGGCAGCATGAGAAACAACCTGGCAGCTGTAGCTGTAATTGCAGAGAGCGCATTACATTTCCCTGCTATGTTTTCCCACCGCTTTATCTCATCACAGTTGCATCTTTGTTCCCAGGGGAAATAATTTATTGCCATTCTGAAGGTGGTGCTCATTCCTTTTCCTCTGCACAACCTGTTCATGGCTGACTGCGTGTAGGGAGCGTTGCAGCTCAGGCATCCCCCGCTTGCAGCCTTGGGGGAGATGGGGGCTCAACTCCTGCTGCACCATCACAGCCTTCTGCAGCCAGCCTGGGCCTCATGCAGCTCCGCCTGGGTGTGAACTGCTCTCTCATAGACCCCTCTGTGGTCATGGTAAAAGAGATCACTAGCAGACCCTAAATACATTGCTTAGTAAATCTGCCCCCTGCATTCTCCTATAAGGCACAGCATCTCAGAAACTTCATTTTGTGGTGGATTGTGCAGCAGAGGGGTTTAAAGAGGAATAAAAAGTCTGAAATTTGAATCAAAACATCTTTGTTTCTAGGAAGTTCCACCAATAGGAAAAATTCTCTATTGTCTACTATTTTCAGCTCTTATCAAAAGCAGTGTGAGCACATTGCCTGCTGAAGCCCTGCAGCTAGCCAGATTTCCTTGCCATGCTGCATTTACCTCTGCTCCACTGGCACCTGCTTGGATCTGTAGCAAAGATGCAGAGCTTCCCAGTGTCTGACCCTCGCTCTGTGCTCCGCTATCGGCAGTTTACTGAGCCACATTTCATGTCTACTGTTGTCAGTAGTTTCTTTGTCAGAGATGATTTTTGCTGCTGCTCTTTAATGATACTGTGGCAGAGCCCTCTTGAGGACAACACAGACATGACTCCATCCAACATCCATGACAACATCCAACAAAACTCCCCAAACTCAGGGTAAAATAGTGATTTTATTATTCCCTCCAGGACAATTTGCAGTCACCTGTCTTGTAGCTCTTGGGGTTTTGTATGTATGGTTTTTATGTAGCTTTGCTTAAAGCTGACTGGTGTGGTGTGTAATGTAAGATGTTGGATATGCTGTCTGTGGGGTGCAGGGGCTGTGGATGGGGTATCTCTGTGTCTCCTGTCCGGCATCAGTTGTTGTACTCCTCATGCAACAGCAGCTTAGCCGAGGGTAGAGGCTGAGATCCTCCACTCAGGCTGATCCTGCCTTGGGATGTGCAAGGGTCCTGAGGAAGGTGCTGTCATCCTGCTGTCTGCAGGTCCTGAAACTCTTGGCGTTAAGTGTGGATCTGCAGGTTGTATCCCCCCTTCCTCAGATGATCCTTGCTCTTCCTCACGCTTTGGCTGTTTCTTGGCTCTGATTTGCAGAGGGCTGTGGCAAGTTCCTCACTCCGTGCTGGCGCTTGTTCCTCTCCTGTAGCAGCGGGAACGAACACGGATGCTGTCTGTCTGCTCTGCTATCTGCTACAGCAGCCGGGTTTAAGTTTCACTTTCAGGTGGTGTGAAACCCGCCGCATCTTCTGCGGCTGATCTGTGCCTGAGATCTGCTGGATTTTGTCACGTTTGGGAGGCAGTTGGTGAGCACTCGCGGTCTCCGCTTTAGCGGCTGCAGCTCCTATGGGGCATTTGCTGCTTGTCCAAGCTCATAGCTTCTCGGAGCACGACTCCGGCCCATAGGCTCATGCAGCCTCCATCCTCCAGCACTGCAGATCACACGGCGCCTTCGGGGAGGAACCGTGGGGGAGTGCGGCAGGGAGGATGCGGAGCCCGCGCCGGTACTACGGCGGCTGTGTTTGGATTAGTGACTGTGCCGTGCTTCCTGCAGCCCACGCGGGCTCCCGCAGCAGCGGCAGCGTTGCTTTGCAAATTTAGCAGCTACCTTGAGGCGGGAGCAATTGCTTTTTGGGCTGTGGGTAGAGTCATCGAGCCTTGCCGTGTGGCTCGGATCTGCTCGCGCTGTGCCGGTGCTGACTGTTGGCACAGCCGGTGCTTTGGTTCGGTTTGGCTGCGATCGTTTTCTGCCTTCAGATCGATACATGCAGATTTGTTTTGGAATTGGGCTTTCCAAACGCCGTGCTGCCGGTTTGGCCTGGCCAGCCCTCTGTGAGCTTCGGCTGTGGGTCAGCACCCCTGTGAATCCAGCACCCGTCACAGGGGTGCCAAGCAGTAGCTGGAGCATGAAGCACAAACGCCATGGCTCAGTGGCAGGGTACGTGCTTGCTCCCTGATGGCAGGAGCTGTCAAGAAAAACGTCTCCTCTGTCTAGGAGAGAGGAACGTTTCTGGGGAGCAGGTGGTGAAGATGTTTAGCAAATGTCAGCTTGAGACCTTGCCATCCTGTGGGCAGGAGTGACACTGCTGAGAAACGTGTAATCCTGTCAGAAAGCAGCAAGAAAAATCCACCAGCTCTGTGTTTACGAGCAAGGCAGGCCTTTGCCAAAAGTGGGTGGTTTTCCACCCCTGAGACTCGTGGAATGAGAGCTCCCCGGAGCAGTGGGAATCCTGCTCCAGCACATGCGAAGCCTGAAGGCAGGAGCCATTGGCACCGGGCAGGGCATCACTATCCCCCCTGGGCAAAGGCTGCCAGCCTCTGCTGACCCCGTGCCACGGCTCCTGCCTTCTCTTCTGGGTTTCTTTTGCTCCCTTGGCTCCTCTCTGGGTTTTAGGAAGAAGCAGCCTCTGAGCTTCCCCCTTCCTTTGCTAGGGAGCCCGGAGCGGTGGGAGGATCTCACCTCCTTCACATGGAGCAGGGACCAGGCAGGGGTGATGCCAGCTGAGCAGCTCTGGCACGATACAGATACCTCCATCTGATGAGTAAGGCTTGGCCTTGCACCTCGTGTAATTTGGGTTTGACAGAGCTGGGGTAGCTGGGGCTCTGCCAGCGCTGCCGTTTATCGCTGCTCCTGACGTGAGATGTCTGTTTTAACCAGAGACCAGGCAGCTTCTGCCCCGCTGCAGGCAGAGAGGAAGCGAATGCGCTCAGTTTATAGATTGTCTCAAGTCTTCTGCTGGTTCAGCTGAGTTCGTCTTGTAACTATTACCATTAGGACATAAGCATCTGGCCAAGCCATGCTGTGTTATTTCTGAATGCTTTAATCGATCCCCTGGAGCTATTTAATTTGCAAGTGGCCTTCTTACTGCACACAGTGTGCTATTCTGTATATGAGCAAAAAAGCTCAAACAGAAAGGTTTCCTGCAGATAGGCGCTCAATGCAGGTTTTCAAAGCTAAAACACTCGAACTTTTCCTTTCAGATCAACTAGGGATGTGATTGCATGACTGGGAGTGGGGGGAGCTGTGGAGACCCAAAGAAACTCATTTGCCCAGTGTCCGCGTGTCAATGTGTGAAGCACATAATTACATCTGAGCTGGTAGCTCCTTATGGGAGTATTGTTTGGAAAAAAATCTAATTTAATCAAATGCGTAGTAATTGGTTATTAGAAGAGATTTCAATTGAAATAATTGGCATGGCCACTAGAGCGCTAATTTAATTTGTTATTTGTAATGCACAGTCACAGTGTTTGTTCAAGGATAGAGAAATGGGTATTAGGTGGTGCTCGTATTTCTCAGCATGAAGTTACAGCTGGTCTCTGGAAAGACGTTTATTTGAGCAAGCTATTTAGTCACTGTTCCTGAACTCGGATTTTGAAGATGGATTTGCTTCATTATAGTTTGATGCAATTACACCCACACTGCTGAGAGTGAAGGCCTCCTCTGACACTTCACTTCTCACTTCAGATGACTTGAGTGGTCTTTCTAGTCATGTGGAGCAGCTCCACCTCACTGGCACAGGGATATACCCTTGCTGAGGAACTCACACACATATGTGCATGAGTGTGCTCACCCACGTGCTGGCGCACAAGAAAGAAAGGGGACGTTCATCTTTCCTGTACACCCTTTCCTTCCTGCTTGTCTGAAGTTCCTCAAGGCCTGTGCACATGGCAACAGTTCCGGCTCGATAAATCAGCACCGTGAGGTTTTCCCATGTGGAGAAAAGCTTTATAATCTCATTCCAGAGTGGAGATATCTCCAGTTACCTTCTCAGAGCTGTTGACAGGGGTTGCCATGAGCTGGATGGCTCTGCTGCAGGAGCTACTAATCTGTTGGGTCACTGAAAGTGTTACATGGTGACAGGCTGCTTACACGAAGAGCCATTAAATCTCGTCAGCCTCTTCCAGAGCTGACATTCAACAATTGTTCCTTTTCATCTTCCTCCAAAATGCTTTTAAAGCTCAATATTGTCATCTTGTTTGGCTTCTTCCCACACTGTATCTGCACTTAGAACTGCCCAGTGCTGATGGAGAGGTTTATTGCCAGCAGCTATTGTGCTAAAATTGTGAGGAAAACCAATTTCTAGTCAGCTTTTGTTACTGTCTCTAATGGGAGATATTTCTTTCTTGCTAAGAACTTGTAAATGCGTTTTAGTGCCAGATGCAGTGCTCTGTGGCTAAGAAATATTCATCCTTCCAGGGTTCAGCAGCATAAATATTTCTGCTTACAGACATGTGCACATGTGTGAAGGACGGATGCTTTCCCAATGGTGTGGGTTAAACCCCCCCAAACAAACAAGTATGAAGAAGAGCAAAGCCCATTGAACCTCAGACCTTGCTCTCTGATGCCTGGGAGCATGCCTTGTACAGCCTTGTGCAGGAGTCCTGGCTGGCAGAGCCCTGCAGCATGTTCAGGTTAAGCCCAAAAGGTTAACTAAGTAAATCCAAAGCCATTGCTGGCTCTGCTGCTGAAGGAAGCCCTGTGCTGGTGTGTAGAAGAGGGAGAGTGGCTTCTGCTGTGTCCATGACATGCAGGTTCTCCAAGAATAGCTGGTGATGCTCTTTGGAAGTGCATCCAGCTTTGGAAGTAAGCTTTGTTCATCCTTGTAAGCATGCTGAAGCAGAGGGCACTGTGCCAGGCATGGCTGTGCCCTGCTGAATGAAGCTGGCATTCGCACCGCAGCAATGGCTTTGCCAAGTGAGTTCCCAAGGGACTGCACGACTTCAGAGGGAACAAGTTTGGAGAGCCTGGATTGGGCTTTGAGTGGGAGGGAGAAGGCAGAGGAGGAATGTTCATCTCTGTTGCAGGGAATTATGAAAGACTGAGGTGAAATACATGTCTAGATGAGACCCATGCCCTTTGCGAGCACCGTGGGTGCCTTTTGATGTGTTGGTGTGATCCCCCATTCCCTTTTGAAGTGAATACTCCTTTTGAAGGAGGATGATTTCTAGGAGGCACAGTGGATGCTGCTGATCCAGTGTGTATTGGTGAGCACAGAGGGCACTGAGATTTGCTTTGGGGCCTGGTGCCTGCTTTTCTTGAACAACTTCTAAGATCTGGAGCGATTATTCCACCTTTTAAAGCCCTTTTTCTCCGCTAAGCTGCCCTGTTTCCCAATAGCAGATCTTAGGGAGAAAAAGGAGTGCAGCTGAACCTGCTAATGCAGATATTAATACAGTCATGTTATAATTTAATCTTGGTCCCATTAACCACACTTAATGATCCAAGAGTTCTTCACTGAGTTTAATGGACACTTTTCCAGATGATGGGGCTGCAAGATTAGACACTTGTTATAAATGTCTGTTTATTAAACAGTCTTTCTTCCTAAAAGCTTCTGTCTGGCCAGAATGAATATAAATGGAGAGGATGGAGTTTGCAGCTCAGCCTTTAAGGAAATACCAAGTGAAACATTGGAGCCTATTCCTTTTTATTTTTGTGTGGTTTTATATAGGAGATGAGAACAGGCCAAGACAGGTTATTTAAGGTGTGCTTTTTACTGTAGATGTATGAGGCGGTCGAGCCCTGATGTTCATGAAATAACATCTGCTCTCAGACCAGCTCCTGGAGCTGGTTTCCTTCCCAACAGATGATGTGGTCATGGGAGCTGAACCAGAAGCTGATGAGCAGATAAGACCAACGGTGCATAACAACCCGACTTAAAATGCTTTTCTGTGGCTTTAGTTCAACTTCTGCTCCTGACCGGGTGTGCTCTTTCATGTGTATGGCAGTGGGTGTCTCTGGCGGGGAATTTTAGGGATATTTGTGTAGAAGAGGCCCCTGCAGCCTCTTTCATCAGGAGGACAGTGTTTAATGCAGTCATCTACACACTTTACTCCTGTATTTCAGAGTACACAAAGTGGGTAGGCACCTGACATTGTAAAAGACCTTTGCCCTTGCATAACGGCTGTGTTTAAGGCTCTTAGGAACACTGTGCCTGGTCATGGTGGTGCTTTGGATGATCCAAGCACTACACCTTCCTGTTCCTTTTAATGCCTTGGCGCTGAGCCCTGCTTTTGGCTGAATGTGTGAACAGGGAGACCCTATTTGTCACGTCCATGACAGCATCTGGGCGCAGCGTGAGCCTTGACTTGGGCACTGCACATCACCTGGGCACCAGGGACTCCTGTTCCCTGGCAGAACTTCCAGCTGCAGAGCACTGTTGATGGGTAAGCAAGTTTTTCTCATTGAAGTTAAAATAAGAAACGTACTTGAAGATCAATGGTCTGGTACAACCCCTTGTTCTAGTCCTTCCCACACACCATGATGAGGCTGTCACAGACTCCATGGAGTTCATGCCTGATTTCTGCAGCGCATTGTGAGTTTCCTGTCATACGGACTTGCCGTTTTCTCTGCCTTATGTAATGTATTACAAAATGAAGACAGACAGAAACGGAGAATGGATGGCAAATGGTGCCTCGCATGATCTCGTGACCCTGGGGAGGGAAGAAAATGTTATTACTGTGAGATGTAGCCAGCAGAGCTGATGGAGAGCCCCAAAGCCCAAGTTTCTGGTTTGAAGAGTCATCTTTTCTAAAAACAATCAAAAGAAATATATATATATCTATCTCTAAAAGTTTTAAGAAGGTTTTTAGCTCATAGACTCATAGAATAGTTTGGGTTGGAAGGGACCTTAAAGATCATCTAGTCCCAACCCTGCCATGCACAGGGACACCTTCCACTAGACCAGGTTGCCCCAAGCCCCATCCAGCCTGGCTAAATGCTGAAATTCTCCACATTCTATGCAGAAACTGAGCCATTTAATAGGTAAGCACTGCTTTGCAGTGTGACTGATCATTTCATTAGGATGTTAGTACTTCAGTGACAGAGTTGCTGCAGAAATGTCACACAGAAAAGGCTCCGAGTCCTTTAAAACTGCAGAGTAGGAATCACTTTGGCATTTTGAAAGTCTCTGTGAGATTGCTTCCTGGAGAGCTCTGCCAGGGAAGCCGGGGAGGTGTTTTGCAGCAGCGAGGGAGCTGCCTGTACCTCCCGGCTCATTAAACACCATAGTTTGTCTCCATCCGGATTGTCACCGGCTCCTGAAGGCAGTTTGCTGCTGGGCTGGAAATAGTGCGTGCTAGAAGGGCTCAGGAGAGGCTGCATGGGGAGGCACAAGGCGCTTTCCAGCTTTTCCTGCCTGTCAATCCCTTGGGAAAAGCTGAGGTGCATCCTGGCAGAGCAGGGTGTTCCCCAGAGCAGAGTACTGTTGGATGATGTGCCAGAGGAGCTGGCTGATGTCTGTCCTGCCCTCAGCCACTGGGTGAGGATGCTCAAAGCATCCCTCTTCTTTATCTGAGTCTTGGTTCTGCCACCTGCAGAAGGAGGGCAACAAGGGAAGGGTCTTGGCCTCAGAGGCGACCTGTGGGAGTCAGGCCCTTGGGAAGGCTGGAAGGAAGAACTGCCATGATAATTACACCACATGACATGGAATTACTGCCACCTCCTGCCCAACAGCCTGAGCAGCACAGGCTCCTATGCTGCTGCTCCTGTGGGTGTTGGGAGCAATACCCAGGGATGCTCACAAGGTGTTTTCTGATTCCCATGGGAAAAATACTGCACAAGCGCTTGAAGTAATGAACATTCTATAGTGCAAAGATGATTGCAGCTGGGAGACAACAAATAGCAGCTGCTGACAGTGGAGGGCAATCACATTGCTCTGCCAACCCATGCTCTGGACCCCCTGCTCCTCCCGGCTGGGTTTGGGTCCTGCCCTGGCACCTCCTCTGAGCTTCGCTGCCTTCCTCCCTGCTCCCCGCATTGCTCTCCTCCCTGTGCAAAGCTAAGGCTGACTCATGCTCTGGAAGGCGCTGCCCTTCCCTGCTGGCACCGGCTGCCAGCTCTGCCTGGGTGAGGGCTCTGGCATTGCTCTCATTAAATCTTGGGAAGCAGATAGTGACCCCATTATGCACTCACCTGGAAAAGCGGCTCGGCCATGCCTGGTTACTGTGCTCTGCCCGGAGACTTTTCGTGCTTCCCTTGCAGATATACATTTAGATTTTGGCCAAGGGCTTTTAATTTCCTTATTGGTTTGAGCAGCCGTGACAGGTATACAGACACCTTCCCTTTTTCCTCCAGCTATTTTAACCTGTCATCAGCTTTGTTAAGACACGGGAAGAGATTACGAGTCACTGTAAAGCTTCAGGGGCTCATTGCTGTGCTTGTAAGCATGTGAAGTGCACCACAGAAATAGGAACTGTGTCGGAGGTATTGTGATTTCATAGGGATATCTGTTCAGCATCTGCTCAGGTCTGCTCTACTTCTTCTTTTCCCCACTAAGCAGTCCCAAGTTAACACACTGGGTTTGCAGCTTTCGTGTTTGTCGCTGATGAGCCACACTTAGAGAGGTAAAAATGGATTTGCAAAGACTGCAATGACAGTTCTGGGATTTGGCGTGCGAGGCTTTTGCATTGCCTTTATATAATGGCTCTTGCCAACGCTCCAGGGAATTGGGGAGTTCCTTGGCAAAGGGGGCCTGGTGTCCCTCCTCTGGGCTAGCCAAGAGGAGAATTGACTGTGAATCCCCCACATCCATCCAGGGCATACCCATGGGGAGACTGGCTGTGTCCCAGGCAGTCAGAGCAGTGGGTGCCGGGGCTGGTGTGGGTGCTGCTTATTGCACCGGGCAGGAGGGAAGCTGCGAAGACCACCAGCCTATTGCTGGGTGATTTCTGAGTTCCTGAGCCCTCTGCTCTAAATGCTATGAAATTGTTAAAATTTGAAATGTTAATACAGAGAACTCGGGGAAGAGGCAGAAATCAGAGGTCCTTCTGGTACCAGGCACCATTTCCCTCTGGGCTTGCAGCCTGCCTGCAAGCTCCCTATGTATTTTCTTACTTTACATAATTTTTCCATCTCTCTCCATCAGCCCAGCTCTTCAAAGGCTCCCTTCTGTTTCCAGCTCTCTTGCTGCTGCTAAATATGCCCTCCTCTCTGCTTTCAAAAATGCTGCTCCTCCCTGGAGCGCCTGTGCTCCAGTTTATTAGAGGAGTCTCCCAAACTGCTGAGGAGACGCTGGGCGAGGAGGCAGGGAGCTGCTGCCAGGTGCTGCTCAGTGGCGCTGCCAAGAGTAAATAGGGGAAGCGAGGGGATAAAATGCAGCCAGTTAATTCCTGCCTGTGTCATGCAAGTCTTTTTAGTGCCTTCGAGTGCCTGGTGTCTGCTGCGGCACCAGTGGCTGCGTGATGGTGCCAGGGAATATTGATGTTCCCCTGCTCCGGGCTCTCTCCTGTGGGTTTCTTCCATTTGCCATGGTGCTGAGCAGCTTCCAGAAGCGCAGTGGGGCTGGAGCAGCTCCCCAAGCCCACCCTGGTGGGAGATGCAGCAGGGAGGTCTTTGGAGGTGACTCCCTAAAGGTGGATGTGGTTGCAATGGGGGCACTGCCTGCAGCAAATGTGCTCCAGTGGAGGCTCCCAGATAGAGAGATGGGCTTTGGTAGGGTTGGGGTTTTGGCAGTAACCTCTGAGCCCGATTACCATTGCAGCCAGCTGCTGTGATGACAGAAATCCCTGCACTTTGTGAACTTTGCCTGAAATGCTTTTAATGACAGTTTAATAATAACACTTAGCACTTGGTACAGAGCTTCTCACCCCTGGAACTGAAACGCTTTACTGCAAAGGATAATGACCATTATCCCCCGTGTTCACCAGGGGGGGAATAGCTGGATTTTATTTGTGCGAATAATTATAACAAGTGGAATTAATCAACTTTTCATATGAATAGTGTTGCTTTTTAAAAACAAACGTCAGGAAAGAGTCCTAGATACAAAGGCAAACTCACAGTGGTGTAGATCCATCTGATGGCTTCTTGGGGAACTCGTCAGTGCCTGTGGTGCAAAGGCATCAACCCTGCCAAGGCAGCGTGCAGAGGGAAGAGAAAGCAGTGAAAGTAAATGCAAGACAGCACAGTATTGACTTCCTGGTGCCCTAGATTGTGGTGAGCAGGCACTGCAGGGAGCTGCTGCTGCTTCCCAGACCTCGGTGTGTGTTGCTCCCTTTGCATTTGCCTCTCCAGCTGCTCAAAGCCCCGTTGCTTAGAAAGATTGTCGCTGTTCCTAAATGTCCTCTGGGTCTTGGTGTGTTCCATGTAGAAACGGAGAAATTCCACTGAAATAATTACCATTTCCACTGAAATACTTATAGTTCCTTAGCTGGAGGACTAAAAGAGGCCATGTCTTTAGGAGCTCTGGCTAAATCACTGCAGGTTGGGCTTTTTTTCCCCCCTCCTTCTCTGTCCTGCTCTACATCCCCTGTTGCTTCTTGGCCCTCTTCAGACTGCAGGCTTGCAGGGGAAAAAGGCTATGTTCTGGTGCTGAGCCCAGGGAAACAGAGGCTTGATGGTAATGCACATGGGGAATAATAATGCCTCTCTGCACTGTGACTGCAGGTGGGAAAGTCACTGAGATGCTTTCTTGTGTTGCTGCCCTGCTGCTTACAGCCCCTGATGGGTTCCGTTTGTGGAGATGCCAGGACATGGGTTCACCTGGAAGAAAACTGAAGTTCTAGGAAATCCTCCCATTATCTTTGGCAATTGTTGCTGAGGGCCCCTGCTCGCAGGCACTGCAGGGGAGGGGAAGGCAGGAGCCAGGATCCATCAGATACAGAGCACTACAACAGCTTAAATGCCGGCCACATTTGCAAGTACTTGGAATTGCAAAGTGCTGCTGTGGACTTGCCTGGCTCTCATGTGGTGTGGAGCAGTGTGCAGGCAGCACCGGGCCGGCTGCTCAGAGGGATCCACGTCTCTTTTATGGGGAGCAGCCTCGAGGAAGCCCCAGGTCACCTGGATGCCCGTCTCTGTGGACAGCAGGTAGGAGTCACCATCCATTCATCCACCCCTGGATTTCCCCCAGCCTCTTCAGGAAGGGTCTGATCATCTGTGTCTTTTAAACCCTGATTTTCATGGTGCACTCATCTTTGAGAAAGATCTGTTGAGTGCTGAGGTCCTGCTGCCATGCTGGTGGCCATGGGCCAGAGAGGACCTTCCCCTCCAGGCTAATGGAAGGAAAATGGAGATAAGGTTTTTAAATTGACTCTGGATCAATACAAACAGTATTTTCTAAGCACTTTTATTAATAAGTACACACATCCTTGCTGCCCAGAGAGGATCCCCAAGCATCCCCTGTATATTCTAATAACCTCTGCAATCTGAAGTAATCAATGTATTGGTATCGTATTTTTGACTGTAAAAGGAACTGAACTTCTTTGGATTCAACCCTCTCATTAACTGCAACTCCACCAGCTGATCAGCGGTCAGAAATATGGGCAGAAGGACCTGTCTTGTTAGGAAAAGGGTAATTTGGGCTGCTCTGGTGCACAGGGAGCGGGCAAGGGGTCTGTGCTCCCACCACATCCCTATGTGGAAGAGCAGCACTGGTGAGCACAGGGATGGAGGGGCCAAGTCCTACCCAAAACCAGAGGGTGGATCATCAATGTTATTTTCTTTTTGCATTTTTTTTCTTGGCAAATCTGTTATTTTAACTGAAACAAATGTCAGAGGAAAAAAATATTCTATTGAGGAAGCAGAGCTCTGCCTTCTGCGATTTTAACGTCGCATTGGAAAAGGGAACAATTATTAAACAGAAATAGGATGAAATCATTCCATTTCCCCAAAAACACTGCTGTTCCCAGCCAGCTCTGCTGAAGAGGGTGCTTCTAATGGTGCTTGAACAGCGCTGCTTTATGCAGCTTGGTGCTAGCCTGGTTGCAGAAGCCTTGCGGAGGGGCGTGGAGTTGTTTTTGTAGGGCTGTACGTGAGCCTTGGCAACCTCAAAAGCCTTGGCAGCTTCTGAAAAGCTATTTAGCAGAATGCATGGTGACAATGTAGCGCATTCCCCAGCCAGCAAAGGGCAAACTTCTTGAAAAACACTTCAGCAAATGGCTGGGCCAAAGAGGTTTGTAGCATTTGTCAAAGTATTGGTAGTGCTTGAGGGTTCATTAAGCCATTAATGTGCTATTGCAGTTGTTGGGGTCTTGACATAATAAGAAGTGACTGTGGTGGTGATAAAATTGCGTGGGACCTTGCTCATCCTTGGAGTTATTAAATGAAGGGAGGTCAGGATTGCCCTGTAAAGGCAGCACAAGCACAAATCAGCCTGATGAGGAGCAGTGGAGGGTGCTGATCCCTGGAGCTTGGTGTCAGTCTGGATGGAAAGGTCATTTTCCAATGGGTCCATAGAACCTTGGGGTTCACTAGAGAGGGAATAATGAGCCTTAATGACTTGTGAGCTCAGAGTCCCTTAAATTATCACTGTATTTGTATGACTGTAGCTCCTCCTGTAGAGCAACTGCTCTGCTGTGACTGGGGAATTGTCTTGTGAGATGCTGATGTGGTTGAGTGCAGATGTTTTCTAGCAAAACATGCTCTCCTATTCAAGTTACCTTTTGTGGTGTTGGAAGTATCTTTATGTACTTGATGCCTTTCAGGGTGCCTTTTGAAGATTTTGACATGTATTTAACTGTTCTTACAGAAGGCTTTGCACTCTTAACACTCTCGGCTTGTGTCTCAACAGAGCAGGTTGGTTTGCCAGAATCATATGGAAAATCCCAACCCCTTCCTGTTTACTAGTCTAACCACCTAGTTAGACTGGACTAGGTGGTGCTTTATTAATAATAAGTTGAATAGGTGCTTAAAAGGAGTGTTGGTCTGAAAGGTACCTGGATAAAAGCAGAATATTTAACAATGCAGTTGCAGTGGATTCAGTTAAGACTAATGAAAAATCTGCTTGTTTCTAACTCTTATTTTCAGGAAAATGATTGCCACTGCAATTGCTGCTCAGCAATTCCCAGCCACCTCCAGGCCCCGGCACAGCAGTGGTCTCTGCATAATGCAGACGCCGAAATGAGACATCAGCACTTTGTAATGGGCTCTGCAACTAAAATTAAGCAGTGATTTCCCAGCTTACGGTTGGCATTCAGGGAGCTGGGTGAATGCTTCTGGAGCAGGGAAGTTCTTATTTGGTCTTTGATGTTACATTGATTGTGTTTTGTTAATTTTCTCTCCTGGATTCCCTTGGAGAACACGCTGTACGAACAAGGTGTTTGATGTGGAGCTGACCCTCCTGTACCATTGGGTAACACGGGAAGCGTGTCCCTGCAGAGCAGGCTCACTGAGCTGTGCTTCAGGTTCCCTTTACAGCCAGGTCTCTTTCTAGGAACATTCTGTTTCCCAGCAGTGAACATTCTGGATGTACTGAGTGATGCATTGTGCCTGGTGTGTTATTTGAATTCAGGGTAAGCATATAGCAGCCATGAATAGGCATCACCAGCACAGGGGACCTGCATTAGTCATAGATGTCTTTTCTTACGGAACAGCCCTTCGCTTTCTGAGTTACAGGAAAGCATCTTTATCCATTCAGTGTGATCTTTACCCTTTGGCATCAGTGCCCTGGCTTTCCATCTCCCAGCCAAGAGGACCAGGGAGCTTCTCCCGCACTGCTGTTGGCTCTGTGACCCAGGCTGCCTTTGCTCCAATTTCCTGCTTTACTCCTTGTCCTTCACCTGCTTTTAGTGGCACAGCAGAGCTTGGTCACTGCCTGGGAGGTGGCCTGGGAGGAGAGATGCTGCTGGGGCTGTGGGTCTTTAGGTGACCCTGCATCGGATCATTCCCTCTCCTGGTTTTCCTGTCTTGGTTTGTGTTTAAATGCTTAACAGAAAAGGCTTCTTCATGTAGAGGTTCCCACAGGTGGGAACTGTGTTTCTCAAGGGATTCTTTGATATGGTTTTTGTCACCTTCTATGCAGCTAAAGTGTGACAGAGGAGTATTAATTTTCTCTTAAAATTCCCCGGGTATTGCCCTCAAAGTGCTGCTGCTTGATGGCCTTAATGCTGAGAGTATAATTTTCATATCTAATCTTTTCAGATCTAATGTCAATCCTGAAATTAATATTCTTCCGGAATGAGGGATACAATGCAGTGTAGAATTTGCAAATAGATCCCTAAAAGACAGACCTGATTGCCCCAGTCTCAGTGGCTCCTGTTTTGCAGAGGCTTTGTCAGACCCTGAGCTGGGCACAGTCCAGTCCAGAGGGCTAATAACAGCAGTAATCACATTTGGGGCTTGAGAACAACGCCCTGAAGTGAACAGATACAGAGCAATAGGTTGAAGATGAAGCTGAAGCAAACTATGAAGCAGAAAGGAATGTCTGTCTTAGTAAATGAATGCATTGAACTAATGAATCATTTTGAGGCAAAAGGAGAAATTAAATGTATGCTGAAAGCTGGCACATTAGTAAATGGGCTGTGGGTTTTTATCCATTTTACATTTCAAAATGCTGAAATAAAGTATATCTTATGGTGAAATCCCATTAAGAAATAATGCTCTGAGTAGGGAAACAAGGATTTTGTTAACAGGGAACAGGGACTTGGTTTCTCTTCCTAGAGCAGCCAGGGACTGATTGCTTTTGTGCCAAGAGGTAAGTCATGGTTAGGTACTGATCTTAGGAGGAAGAACAGCATTGGCATGTCATGGGGTGCTATTGGTATGTCATGGGGTGCTGTGCATGCTGCAGCAGCCCTCATGATCCCCTTGAAGGTGCTCGTTGTTGAAGGCTGCCACCGAGCACAAGCAGGAGCAGGAATAGACTAGTGGCATCCCCAAAAGAGGGCAGGATGCACGACCACCCTTTTGCAGTGCCACCTGCACACTGGGGCCCTCACAGGTCTATCCCTTGTGCGGGACTCCCCTGGCCACTGTGAATTCTCTTTTCTGCCTGGCATCTTAAGGAATCAATGCCAAGCACACTCAAGGAGCAGCAGGTTTTGTTCTCACCTGAGAGGGAACAGCAGGTTGTTCTGGGACACGGTGTGTGCCCCTCTCTGGGCACTGTTTAGCCTGGCCAGGGGAGCAGTGATTGAGCCCCTGGGGCCGCTCAGAGGGAAGCAGCAGCAAGTTGTTCTTTGCTCAGTTCACAGCGGGTGCGTTTAGGAGGGGACCTTGCTCTGCTGCTTTGTGTCTGCGAGCCAAGCATGCTGAGTCTATTCCCTGGCATGCAGTCCACGCACCGCTCTTCACACAGAGAAATGAGATAAAATAGCTTCCTCCCCCTCACGTTGCTACTGAAAACCAGGGATGGGGAAAAAATAATCCCTCAGCCCCTGCCCTGCTTGTGGTGATAAGAGCAATGAGATCCTTTTTTTTAAGGGAGGCAGCCAAGGCAATTACGTTATTTATTAAGCAGCCATTGCAGGGCTTTCTGCATGGTGGATGTCTTCTCGGTCGTTTTGCACCAAATCTGTTGCAGCAGCAAGGCCAGAGAGTTTGCCTCGACTCCCCTCACTACCAAAATAAATGCACAGGGCAGGATTGTTCCACTGAGCAGCCGTGACTGGGGAGAGAGAAGAAGGAAGGAGATGGTACGTGCCGACAGCTCTAAACTGATTGCGGTGAGGATTGCTATGTATGAGAGAGTTCAGGGGGGAAAGAGGAGGAAGTCACAGAGGCAGCCAAAGCTCACAGGATGGCAAGAGCCAAGCTGAAGAATTCGCCCTCTGAGAGCAATTCCCATGTAAAAACTGTCCCACCAGCAACGACAGAAGATGTCCATGGGGTGAGCCCCTTGTTACCGGCTCGAAGGATGGGATCCATGGGGAGTGATGTCGGACAAAGGTATTGCAGGACTGCAGTGGTGTGTGGGGCTTTGTGGGTGGGGGAGGCAGCACCTATTATCTTTTAAATGAGAGGGAATGGATTAGTGCCACCATGGGCTGGAGGGGTGGTGGATCAGATCCTCTTGGTAGCAATGTTAAAGAGCCACACCAGCTCCAAAGTTGTATTATGAAATAGGTAGCTGGAGCAGGAGAAAGCCAGTTCCTTTAAATTGTTTATAAGTGCTCCTTGGTTTTTTATATGCCCAAAGCATGCCTGAATGGCAGCCCTGAGACTGTGGGGATGCCATACCACACTGCTAACTTGCATTGCATCTGATCTGTGCAGGATGACTGAAGCTTATTTACACTGCTAATGCCACAGCATGCACTGTACATAAGCACCATGTCTGCATGGCAGAAGAGATGCCCGGTCCCTCATCTGAGGAATTATTTATTTGTAACTGCAAAAAAAATAGAAGCTGCCACACAGAATGGTGCAGCCTCTTCCTGCAAGCACACAGCTGATGTGTACGGGAAGAAACGAGCTGGTTTTCAGGAGGATAAAATTGCTGTACATTGCACTTGAATTGCAGTGTTTCAGAAGATGGCAAATGCCCTAGTTCTGATGGGGATGTATATGTCAGTCATTCAGTTCTTGTTCTGTTCATTCCATTTTCTGTTTTCTTTCCCCCCCCAACCCATCTATTCTGCCTTTCCACCCTTCTGTGCTGTCTTTCTTCTTGGCAAAAACTGCCTCCCCTGTGACTGTGTACTGTACATCTTCTAGGATGTAATTTGGAGCTGTTTCTAGCTCTGGTTTCCAGTGCAAATGAGCACTGTAGGAAAGCTTCTGCTCATGGTGAATTCTACTCATTTGGCTGTAGACTGGAAGGAATCAACGCCCCAGCTTCACTATCTTGGTGTCGTCTCAGTGGTGGGATGGGGGAAGATGGCTACAAGCCAGGATGAGTGGTGTGGTCCACAGTGGGGAAGCCAAGGAGGAAGCTGTGTGTTGCGGGAGCATTGGTGTGGTGATCACCCCTGTGCCAGGTACATGCTTTAGTCTCCGGATCTGGGAGGCAGAGTCCTGGTGTACTTGCAGAACAGGAGTGCATGATGTCTTGGTCTGATGTGTGGGGTGTCGGCTCTCCAGATGGCACTGATGCTGGCTCTCTGGTGAGCAGGCACTTGGATCTGTGTGTCATTGCCTTCTGACTTCGTGAGGCAAAGGCTTACATGTGTGGAAAGCTGCAAATGGGCATCGTGTGGGTGCGTTGGAATTGAATCCCTGAAGCTTGTGTGGTCTTAGCACGTTTTGACAAGGAATCTGAATCTTCTCCCGGTGTTGATCAGGCTGCTTGTGCACTGGTTTTGTGCCTTGCTTTTGTTGCTTCAAAATGACATCAAAGATGGACTTGTCCTGGGGGTACCTCTATCTCTGAAGGCATGTCCTAAATACTACTGTTGGCAAAGCCTTTGGTGTGAGCTCGCTTCCTCTCTGTGCCCTTTCAGGTACCGTTGATGTACCCCTCACAACAGTGACAGTGTTCAAATACAGAGGCAGTGGGGCTGGAAAAAGACTCGTACTTGCAGCTGGGAGACTCTTACAAACTCATCCCAACCACTGCTAATCAGCTGTGATTAAACATATAAGAGGGGCTGAGTGGGTTCCTGCCCAGGGAGCCAAACCCTCATCCCAGGGCTGACCCTCCTTACCTCTTGGTGGAGAGCATGGCACAAAGGAGGGAAGCTGCAAGACATCATTGGATCGGGAAGGGCAGGGGACAGCAATTCCAAGAAGCACGCAGCTGCAGCGTTTTAGTGGACTCTTGTCAGCATGCCAAGTGTGCAGAGCACACCAGGATGCCTCAGGGCTTTATGAAATAACCCAATTCCCTGCATTTCACTGAAATCTCCAGTGTTCTGCTGCAGTCTGAGAGGTGAAGGAGTTGATGGAACACTTTTACAGTGCTCTGGGAGTGGGCAGAGGCACTGGCAGTGTCTGAATTCCCCACTGCCAGGCTTTCCTCCTGCTCCGTGCGCCGCTTCCCAACAATTGACTTGGCAATTAAGATTGAGATTTGTGCACTTCTCTTTCAGTGCATATGCAAGCAACAAAGGCAGGAAGATTGCTTAGGAAATGATGAATAGTGCTTGAGATGCTTCATCTCCTCCAAAGCCAGACAGAAGTGACGTTATCAAGTTAGCAGCAACAATTGTCACTGGGAGTTGGGAGTGAAATTGCCAGGTAATGGTGGAAGAAGATGCTGTGATACAGGATGTTCTTGGGGATGCAAATGAATTCTCTCGATGACTGAAGCCAGTGAAGTTTATTCTCACTTACTTTATTTATCTCCCTACTCTGCCTCTTAGTCATTGCAGCATCTCAAAGTTTTTAGGGGTTCTCAGTCAAAACAGAAGGAAAGGATCTGAATTCTCTGAAACCACTTCACATGTATTATTCCACTTTTGGAGGCAAAAAAAGGGAGTTCAGGGCTGGCCCTGGGAACTTCCTGCAGGTAAAGAGCTGCCGGCAGGGTGGGACCAGCCCAGGCTGCTCATTTAGAATTGACTCCCATTAAGGATGCTTGGAGCTACTTCTGTACATCAGGGGCTGCTCTGAGAAGGGGATGCAACCACAGCAGCATCCCTGGGAGGGCAGGCTCTCCTGGCACACAGCAATCATGTGGCTGGAGCAAGCCATGAAAGGTTGAGTCTTTCCCTCATGGGCTCTTCCTGAAGCAGGTTGGTCCCGTTTGGCTTGTGCTGGGGAGGAATTTGATAGGGAACAGACTCACGGAACAGCCAAGTGCTGCGCTGTGCTCTCCATCGAGCGGCTCTGTGTTTGGGAGGAGGCTGCTGGCAGGCATGAGCACATGTAAATATGTGTTTGGATCCCGTTTTGGGGGGGGTGATCTCTCTGTAATGCAGGAGATGTGGGTTTAAAAACACAAACATTTTTACAAGATAATCGTGTCCTGTTTCTGCAGCTCTGTTGGAAGTGGAGGAAACCGTGTCCACTGCCTGTCCTGGGGCACGCTGATACTCTGAAGGGATTACAAGCAGTGTATGTTGTAATGTATGTTGAAGCAATACCCTAGACCCTGGGAGGGCCAGGGCCTGGCAGTGCTTTGTGTCCCCTCTCTGCCCCATGTTTCACCCTTGTCTCTTTGAGTGATGTTTGCTGAGTTCCAATGGCCGAAGCCTGAACTGTGAGGTTTGGGGCAGGAGATGAGCATTGCCGAAGAGCTGAGGTTGGAGAGGACCTCGGGAGGGCTCTGATCCAACCCCAAAGCTGGACTAACTTTAAAGTTGGCTCAGCTGGCTCAGGACCAGCTCTTCTGAGGTTTGAGCATCTCCCAGGCTGGAGATGCCGCAGCTTCTCTGGGTGCCTGCTTCAGGGCTTGATCATTCTCGGGATGAATGATTGTTCCCTTCATCTTGTACCTGTTTTCCTTTTCCTGTTCCCTCTTGTCCTTTTCCTGCATGCATCCGAGAGGAGGCTGACTACACCTCATCCATCAGGTAGCCAAGGGCAGCAATTAATCCCTTCCTTTCTCTCCTTCGGGCTGCACATTCGCACCTCCCGCAGCCTTGCCTCATCTCTTGGGTTGAGGTACTTTTGACAGGAATGAATGGGACTTTGCTTCAGCCGTGTTACAGCCAAACAAGGTGCCTGGAGCCTCTCAGTGACAAATGGCAGCACTCTGCTGGGGCGAGTTTAATGCAATGTTTCTTGGAAGTAAAACACTTGAGGGAGTGAGGAATGCATCTGAAAATCCAGTTTCTGGTGATGGTTGTTCCCTCAGAAGGCAGCCAGGTCTTGCTAAATGTGCTCTTATCACCCGAAACCCACACACAAGCAGTGGAAAGGTCCAGTCTGGCCATTGGAACCATTATAACCAGTCTGGCTTTGCAGCCAGGTGTCCCAGTGATGGTCTTCATAGCAGGTTACAGCAGCAAGTGCCTGGGTGCAATTCCCCTTGCTGTTGAACCATTGCTATGCTGTGCTGCTGAATCCGCCCCCGGGGGGACAGTCAGCAGCTAACTTACTTTTTGTCCTTATCATTTCTTTAACAGAAGCTTTCTCCAGCAAAGCGCTCCAGGCGATGCCTCTGCTTTCAGAGAACAGCATAAGCTGCTTTGCCCCTTCAGCTTTTGTGCGGGAGAAACGCTGCGGCAGGGACTTGCCCTGCCCTGCCAACACATCCAGCCTCGATTCTTCCGCTGCTGCTCTTGGCTGCCTGCGGAGGGTTTATAGCAGAGGTGCTGACACCTGGGGGTATTGGTTTGGTTATGGGAGGATCTCTGTTTGTGCCAGAGCTTGTTCCTGCACCTCTCTGTGCTGGGACTGTCTGTGTCAGGGTGTGAAGGCAGCGCTGCCGTGTGTCCCTGGGGCAGGCAGGAAAGAGCATCACCATGAAGGCAGGGTCCCTGCCTAAGCCTTCATGGAGAAGACTTGAAAGAGAGCCCAGGAGGTCTGGAGGGTTTCACTTACAAAGTGCCTCGATCCACTTTCCCTCAGGCTGGGCTGGGAGCCCCTCACAAGGATGTGTTTCTAGTGATGGGAATATCTGTGTGGACAGTGTTGAATCCACATCAGGGTTCTCTGTGCGGCTGTTTGCTGACAGGGTGTTGATGCTCTGTGGTGGTTGCCCAGGCTGGAGCATGGCATCTCTGAGCCTTTTGCTAGCAGTAACTGAGCTGTGGGCTCTTAGAGTTGGGATCCAGCCACCCAGCCAGGGCAAGGTCCATGCCCAGCATTCCCATTGGAAGGTGCTTACTGAGCATTGCCTCTTCTTGCAGTTTGGGGTGTAATTCCCTTGGGTTGTTCTGCCAGGCACCATTGTACAGCTCCAAGAGAAGGAGGTATCACTGCTCACACACCTTTTAACATGGATATTTCTTTCCCAAGTAGCAATGAGTGCTGCTGTGTGATGCTGAGCCTGTTTCCAGTGCAGGACCACTGCAGAAACCAGGCAGAGTGCTCAACTGCTGCATCTGTTATAAGGGCAATATGCAAGCGCCCTGCTTGATCCTGATGAACAGGAAATGATCCCAGATGCCGGCTGCCAGCACAGCAAGCTGACAGCAGGAGTCCTTTGCACTAAACAAAGCCCTTCATAAACACAGCCAACGATTCCATCCCAGGCTGCAGCATGCGGGCTTGAGCCTGGCTGTCTCTTGTGCTTGTCCTGGATCTGTGCTGGACCCCTGAGCTCTGCTGATCCTCCCTGTTTTGTACCCATTATTCTGCACAGGGACAAGACCCACATCACCCTGTCCCACCCAGGGCTCAGCTCTGAGCTCCCTCCTGCAGATTTTGGATGCATTTCAGCGGCTGGTCCTGTATGTGTGGTCCCCATCCCTCAAATCCCTGTCCCCAGGCACCCTTTGGCAGAACGTGTTTGCATCCCCAAGCTGGCAGCGCCGTAGCAGCCTCCTGAGGGGAACAGGCTGAGTTTTGGAAGCCTGAAGGCTCCTCCCACGGCTGCTGGTGAGATGCCAGCACCGCTGAAAATCTCAGTGCCCTATATAGGTGCTGATATGCAGATGAAGCACCTAAGCTAAGGATTCCTGCACTCAAAACACAGATTTGGGCTTTTACTCTATTTTAAGTCACTCATTTCCATCAGGTCCCATCAGGCCATGAGGATTAGCCCCTTCCTCCTCCTATGGTGAAGGCTTTCCTGTTGTGGTAAGAGCAGGATGCTGCCACCAGCCATTGGGGTGATGTGGGACTGTGGCACAGGGAGGTCTTGCAGCCCTGTGTCCAATCTCATGCTTCCTTTGCAGGGCTCAGGACCGCAGGGACTCATTTAGCTCATTGAGAAAGGCAGGGAGATGTGCCTTAGAGCAGCCTCAGCATCTGCAGGGCCTTTCTGCCCGGGAGCCCTGTGCCCAGCCTTGGAAGCACCTACTCCTCTGGGGGAGCCAAAACTTGCCGGAAGGGAATTGCAGGCAGCGTCGGGAGCTGCCGGGCATTGGGCTGCGCACCCGCTGCAGCGGGAAGCGCTGGGGTTTGGCACCGCGCCGTGTTTGTTTCTAAACTTTATATCCGTTGTGATGTAGATTTTGCAGAGGGATGCCAAGGAAAACCGCCTCTGTGATTCACAGCACCTTGATGTACTGCCTGCTGGGGAGGAGGCAGCGGCGCTCACGCTGCCTGCACGCTGCCTGCCTGCACGGCATCTCCAGTGCCGGTGATGGGAGGGTTTGTTCGTGTGGCACTTCTTCAGCTTCAGTGTGTGCTGGAGCAGACGATGGCTTCTATGGGCTTCCTCCAGAGTGAGGGTGCTTGGAGCTGGAGTCCCATCCCTGGGGTCATCCCTGCCCCATGCAGGGAGATGGGCAGCCTTGTGTTAGCGAGCAGGACGCATGCATCTTTGTCTCCCTTTCCCCTTCCTCTTGCTTGTTCCTCCTCTCCCCCTCTTTGCTTTCTTTTTTCATCCTCTCCCATCTGTCCTTCTCACATCAGGCTATTTTTGGGGGATGAGTTTCTCACTGTCAATATGGTAGGAACCGTGGTGCATCTCCTGTCTTAGAGGATGAGCACTGCTTTGGGTAGCCTTCCCAAGTGATTACATTGCTCAGTTCACTTTAAACCCCTGCCTTGCCCCTCTCTTGGATGCATTTTGAGACTGGAGGGCACTTAATTTGAGGGCTTTATCCTCTGGGATGCAGGAGAGAGCCATCAGGTTTAGTGCTCTTTAGCCCCAGGTCTCAAAATGCCTCTGAACCTTGCAAGTGGCTCTTAAGCAGCCTGAAGCCAAGTGTGGTGTTGGCAGGTCATTACTTGTGTCTTTGTAACTCCCAGAGGCTTTTAGTGAAGAGGTATTTTTCTCTTGGCCTGGAAATGATGGCTGTAAATTGAATGGGAAATGCAGGACCAGGTGTGAATTCTTAATACCTTTCATTTGCCAAAATACCTCCCAGAAAAATCAGGAGAGAGCAGTGAGGGCGCGGGACTGGCAGGGAGCTCACTGTGAGGGAGCAGATCTCTGCAAGCTCAGCTCGCGCTGCTGCTGCGCTTTGCTGCTCTCTTCTCCATCTGAGCATCTTGGAGCACTTGAAATGCCCAGAGAAGCTGTGGCTGCCCCATCCCTGGCAGTGTTCAAGGCCAGGTTGGACATAGGGGCTTGGAGCAAGCTGCTCTAGTGGAAGGTGTTTCTGCCTATGGCAGGGGTTGGGACTGGATGAGGTTTAAGGTCCTTTCCAACCCAAACCAGTCTGTGAAACACAGGGGCAGTATTTAACCTCAAATTATCCGCCTGAGGCAGATGAGATAAATGCCACCCAGATCCCACAGCACCCTGACAGATCTGGGGTTCCAGCCAGGAGCTCAGTGTCATGGTTTAATGGTTAGAGGTCCAGGTACCACACTTCTTTCCCAGACCATGGGATCAGGAGGGGAGCGAAGGTCGGGCTCGGTGCCTGTGATGTAGTTTTCTTCCATGGGAGGAATGAAATGAGGTGAGTTGAGGTTTGTTCCGCACAGGGATGCTCAAGGGGGCGGATTTGGATGAAATAAGAAAGTGAATTTAAAGTAGATTATCTCAAACACATTAAAAGCCAGCGTAACCTTTGTGGCTCGGTTAAATAGCTTTAATTCTGTGTATTGCAAATCTACTCTTTCCTTCCAAGGGAGAATGTGCACAAAAGGGTTTGTGCCATTGTGCTATTCCTCTGTAGCAGGAAACCTGGAGTAACTGTCAGGTAAGTGACACTGCAGACAGGTGCACAAAGGCTGGGGTGGAGCTGATGAGGAGCAGTGAAGGGAGGATGCTTGTGCAGTCCCTCTGGAGCTGGGTTTGCAGCTCCGCTCAGGCTTGCACTTCTATGAAGTTTTTGTTACCAGGAAAGCAGCTGTTTTTCAGATGAGATTTGGGCTGATTTTTAGTTTTCTTCAAAAAAAAAGTCTTATTTTCTCAGCAATTAGACTGTTTATGAGAATTTGGGTGCCTGCTGGGGAGAAGGAGAGGTTTCAGTGCAGCATCTCAGGGTTGCTTCTTCCCCCTCTGATCAGTTCACTCATTTGGAAGCCAAGAGCACCTTTTTATCACACGTGCTTTAACCATAGCACAGAATGGCCAAAGCCACTGTTGGTGAGGTTTATGGTCCGTCTATCACTTTGGAGTTCCTTTTATTCATGGTGCCTTTTTGTGAGGGAGGTGTTTACTCCCATTAAGAGTGTGTGATTAAATGTGCCATTGCTGTTTGATTTTCAGGAGTGTTCTTCTACCTTGGGGAGCTGCAGCCAAAATAAGGCCTTGTTTGTGCAGTGGTCCTGGTTGCCAGCTGGCAGTGTATTAGGAGAAAATCAAATGATTTGCTGTTTCTTTCCCATAAACACCTCTGCAAGGCACAAAAAGCTCCCGTGCAAAATGAAGCATGAGTGGAGGGGCTTGAGCAGCCCCTGCTGCTAATGTGTGATAATCCAATTTGGCAGGAGGAAGGCTGAGCTGGCAAGCTCCTTCCCAGGGCTGCTCTTGCCTCTGGTTTGCAGCTGGAGAAAGCCTGGGTTGTTTGTCATTAATAAATGCCAGGAATGCTCTGAGGGATGATAGACACACCCGGGGCTTGTTGTCACTGGGATGGTGGCACAGAGACCTCTGGGGTATGAACTGACTTACTGCTCCGTGATGGGTGCACAGGCAAGCTGACAACCAGCAGGGCAAGGGGGGAAGTGATTGGAGGGCTCAACCCCCTTAATAAAAACTAGGTTTTATTAATAAGCCTTGTCTGAGCTTTTTCCCCATACATGAAGGCCAGGTAGCACAGGGCTTGGAGCAAGCTGCTCTAGTGGAAGGTGTCCTTGCCCATGACAGGGGATTGAACTATATGATATTTAGATTCCCTTCCAACTCAAACCATTCCATGATTCAGTGAAGATGGGAGGTCAGTGGCTTTCTTTTTGTAAGCAGGTTATTTGTGGGCAAGGCTGGGTGAGCAGCACCAGGGGTGCTGGGCTGCTTGAAGGAGCACTTTGGCTCCTTGGTGGCAGAGAAGCCTCTTGGCCTGCCTTGGAGCCTCTTGTCTAGGCAGAAGCACCTCCTCATCCCGCACCGGCTCCCTCAGCTCCCTCCCTCAAGGCCCCAGCATCTCTCCCAAATTGAGCATCATCTCCCATGGCTCTCCTAGGTCTGATGCTTTGTGTCCCCTGGGATGGCATCTCCATAGGCACAGCCTGTGCTCTCTGCAGGCGTTTCAGCTCCGGGGTGATGAGCTCCTACCTGCAGCCTCAGATAATAAAAGAAGAGTAGTAGCAAAGTAAATCATGTCACGGGGAGGCTGCTCTGTGTGTCTTGCAGCTGAGGGATGAATTGGCTTTCCTTTGGACTCATGTTTTAATTGAAATGTGAATTTATTGCTTTTATTTAGCTTGAGCTATGCTGGAGTGCTGTGGACTCATAAAGCACAAAGCAAAATAAAAGAGAAAGCCTTCCTGTGCTGCAGCTGACCCCTTTGCTTTGATTATATGTCTCATTTACCTTGACTCATGTTAAATAAGGCCAGGAGAGAGCGTGGCACTGCTGGGCGCTGGGAGGCAGAGATGGGCTCAGGACTTGGGCAGTCCCAGCTAACACCAGCAGTGATGGGAACCATGGTCCTCGATGGGGATGGATGTGTCTTGAAGAGAACATCATTTGTGCAAACAGATATTCTTCCTTTACAGCTGCAATTGCTTTGTTTCATAGCACTGTGCTGCTGTGTGTCTGTGTGCCTGTGGGATGTACAGTACACGAGCACAGCCCCTTCCCCTCCCACTGCTCTTGTACATCTGTGTTCTTCTTCCTCCCCCTGCTGTGACCCCCCGTGTTACCCTCATCATTCCTTTCTATTCTCTTATTTTGTTATCCCTTCTCTGGTGATCACCTGTGTCTGTAGAACCAGCTCTGTGAAGGTGTGCGTAGGAGAAACACAATGTTAGGCTCCTAAAAACACCTCAACCAGCATCTTTCAAAATCTAATTTCTCTGCACAAAGTGTGACACTGATTTGAGACAGAGCAGCGGTGCAGAGTGTGAGGCTCATTAAAAGAAATATAGAAAGGAAAAAAGGCATAAAAAGTGTTTTTATCCATGGAGCTGAGTCCTTAAAGAGGCAAAGCCACCAGAGCATCACTGGGACCTCAGTGGGGACATATCCCAGGCACGGATTGACCCCTGGCCGAGCACTCGGGCGGTCGCTTGTCCCTTCGGCACTGGCATTCCCTGTGTTCCTACCTGGCAGCTGTGCGTTCCCTCACCTCCTGTGATGCTCTCACTCTGTAGGCCTCACGCCGAGGACTTCAGCGTTGATTCCTCCTTCTCACAGTAAGTGGACCGCACGCGTTGCCCTGCGCTGGTGCTGTGGGGAGGGGATGAGGGCTGCTGCGGCACCACCGGCACTCTTCCATCAGGGAAAAGCCAACTGTGTTCTCCAGTGAGTGAAAACCTCTTCCAGTGTGGGGTGTTTGTGTGGTGCATGTGTGCACGGTGTCTGGTGAGCCAAGTATTGGTAGATGTGCCATCCCTGGAGACATTGCAGGCCAGGCTGGATGTGGTTCAGAGCAGCCTGGTGCAGTTGAAGGTTCAGGGTTGGACTAGATGACCTTTGACGGTCCCTTCCAACCCAAACTATTCTGTGATTCTATTGTGGGCAGTATCTGCTGCCAAGACTAGTGGTTGGCCTTCACTTTAAATTGGTGATAGATTGTTCTGCTTTTCAGGGAGTTGATAAGCATGAGATTTGTCCTTCACTGCTCTTGGCACCAAGGAGTTGTGTATGGGACCAGCAAACCCTTCTGAAAGAGCAATGGTTCCAACCATGGGGAGGGCTGTGTGCTTGGAGACACACAGGTTTCTTGGGGAAGAAGTGATATCCTTGGTAGCAAATTGGTGATTACCCACTGAAGATGAGCTCTGTTAACAGACCCTAATTAAACAATCGAGATTCATCAGCAGAAGCAATTACAGGAGCAGACTCATGAGTTTCAATCTCCAATGTTGCAAAACAAATAACCCAAGCAAACCAGTGTGTTACACCATTGCTTCTTCTCTTCCGGGTTGTAATCTGTTTTACTAAAGCCCTGAGTCAGGGCTCCCAGCCTGGGGCAGCCTGGGTTGGAGCAGCGTGTCCTGCTTCATCCCAGAGCCAAACCTGTGGTTTTAGGAGCACAGGGTGCTGCTGGGTCATTGCTGTGCTGCTGGCCCTGCTGTGCATCTCTACCACTTGCTCTTAGGTATTGAGGGTATTTGCATGGAGAGATCTTCAGCCCCTGGAACCTCTAGTGCTTTGTTTGGTGCCTAAAAATGAGCTCTGTACCAGCTGCATGCGGTTGGAGAGGGATTATCACTGCCTCCAGGGAATAAGGAATTGATAAAAATCCCATTTCCATTGCAATATCCTCCCTAATAAAATAGGGAAAAGAAGTCCAGCAGCAGATTTCTTTTCTATCATTACAGTTTCATGAAGCCTTTCCTGCAGTGTGTGTCTGGGTTGGCCACTGCCTGTCCCAGCTCAGCAGAGCCCTTGTGTGAAGCCACCCCTGGTCTTGGGCAGAGTTTTTCCAGAAGTGGCTGCTTGGAACTTGCTTTTCATCCCCAAAACATGAAACTGGGGTGTTAGTGCTGGAGCCAGGATGACATTACCTGCGTCCCATTGTGTTTAATTTGCTGCAGAGTGGTTATCGCTCCTTTCTTTGGGCAAGAATCACACTCCATAATAAAGCAGGAGAGACGTTTTTTCCCCTTGATGTATTCCCACAGTCAAAGAAACAAGTTTCTGAGCTGGCCCTGGGGCAACATGTGCCACAGCAGCCTGGTTCCCAGTGCAGGGTGTCCATTGGTGTGGATCTCCATTTGCTAATCGTTTGTGCCTCAGCATGTGCTCTGCCCAGAGCCTGAGCAGCTCAGCAAACTCATCCCTGGCTCTGTGTGAGTTGTGCCTTGAGTGCTCCATCATCTGGATGGGTCACCCAGGCAGCCTGACTGGGAGGCTGGATCCTGCAGGGCTGCAATGCTGCCTGTTGGAGGCCGGTGCGGGTTCTGCTGAGCACTTTGGGGCTCGATGCTTCCATGATCTATGGGGATTGTCAGAGCCCCTGTTGTGGCTGGTCCCGCACGGTGCAAGGGGAGATGCAGGAATAGTGGGGCTGTGACAGGAGATGTCCCCCTGGAGCTGTGCAGCCTTGTTCTGAAGCGGTTTCTTGCACGCTCACCAGTGCTGAGCCAGTAGAGCCTTGCTGAAACCCACAACCCTCCTCCTTTGAGTAATTGTTCAATTATTGCTTATTGAGCGTGGGGGCAGCCTGTTCCCTGTTTTCACTTTGGCAGGCACCTGGGTTTTCTGTACGCTTACATCTGTAAAGCTATTCCCACTTTCCATCTCAAAACATGCACTGGGAGCAGCTCATCACACTGGTGAGCTGAGAGCTCTGGTGGGAAGAGCTGTAGCTGCCCCCAGTCCTCTGGATAGGTTGGGATAGGTTGAGGATGGCAAATGCATAGATCCTGGAGGTGGCGTTCAGTGTGCAAAGCTCACTCAATGTCATCCGGCTCGCTGTATCTTCAGTACCCAAATGCTTGTTACCATCAGAAAAGGTAGAAAAGTACCATTAAGAAAAGGTGGGAAAAAGGAAAGAGCATCTCTGAAGGAGGTCAGGAGGGTTGGCAGCTGCTGGAGATCTGCCTGGATAGTTTGTGTGGCTGCTGTCAGCAGGTATCTGAGCCTCAAGCTGCATCTGGTACCCACAGCCCATCACTGATGATCCTCCCAGGCCATCTCTTTAATTCCAGACTTGGCCACAGCCACATTCCTTATGTATTTGATGGTGTGGTTTTGCATGGAGCATGCAGAGCTGTCCTCTGGGCTGAGCTGGAGCGGTGCGATGAAGCGGGATCTCACTTGAGACTGCACTGCCTTGGCAGGGGTGGGTGATGGCACCCACCAGATTGCAGAGATTTTGGGGGTTATTTTTAGTTTTGGGGGTTTTTTTGGGGTAGTTTTTCCAAAAAAACAAATCTGAGAAGAGTTTTTTTTACATCTCACTACATGATGAGATTTCTTGAGAAATTTTCTGGGACAAGAACAGCATTTCCCACCCAGCCAGAGTGTGAGAACAAGGACTGGAGCTGCACAGAGATGCCAACATTTTTCTTGTCTTGTGCTCCTCCTGGTCTTGCATCCTGCACATTTCCGAACAAGCGATTCTGTCTTTTTTTGGATCTCATCATCTTACAACAAATTGCCCCTAATCCTAGATTAAAAAAGTACAATAAAGAACTGAGCAAAGATGAAATTGCTCAGGCGTTGCGAAGCGCATAATAGCGGTGATTACGCTTCCAAGCAGAGGGCTTGTAACTAGACTTGTACTGTGATGATTATCTGTGTGGCCTGGGGGGGGTCAGCCAGTGTGAAGCAGGCGGAGTGGGGTGATACATGCACCCTTCCTGCAGAGCCTACTGCTGCCTGTGCCCCTTGGTGCTGCCTGTGAAGGGCTGGCTCCACCTCCACGCTGCCCTGTTGTCAGGAGGGATGCTCAGCCATTGAGAGGGATGCTCTGCTGTCAGGATGATGCTCTGCTGTCAGGAGGGATGCTCAGCCCTGGCAGCAGGGAGGAGACAGCTTGAATGGACCAGCTTGTCTGAGCTGCTCTGAAGGCAGAGCCTGTTGGGGGGGTGTACTTTAGGGTGATAACATAGTCGGAGTTTAGCTTGATTTTCATTTGAAGTTAATTTCTTGACAACAAAATTAAAGGGTATGTTTTAGATGATATCATCTCCTTCCCTCAGCTGGAAATAGAGCAGCTTTGATACTTTTGGGTGGTTGCTGCTGCCTGGTAAAAGCCATCACTCATTCAGCTCTGGGCCGTTGGCTTAACCTGGTGCCTGCAGGGCAGGTGCCAGTGATGGACCACAGCAGCTTCCCGGTCCCCATCATGCTGAGCCCTTGCTCTGTGCTCCCTCCTCCTGCAGACAGAAGCCCTGTGGAACAGTCACCATCAGCAGGGCATTGGTGGGGCCATGGCTGTGGACCCCCATTCAGCTGCAGGGGCTCAACCCACTTAGCAGCAAAGGCAGGTTGTCTGCTCAGGAACACGTTCTTTCTTCTTTCTCTTGTTCCTGCATCTCTTTGCACTGATAAACACCCCCTTCCCCCTCCCCATGACCTGCTTCAGTTGCTTTCCAAATGTTTCTTCTTCCTGCAGCCATTAAGATAGATGAATACGTGGGCTACTTTGTCATAAAAAGTTAGATCTCTTCTAATCATTCAGTTCTTTTATCCATCAGTATTTATATTCAGACTCGAGGTAGGCTGCGGCGCTCTAGATCAGCAAACCATCTGTCTGGCGACAGAGATTTATATTGCTGTTTGTTCCTTTGATACGGAGGCGAATGTCTGGGAGCAGAATCATGCTCCCTCAAGTCTCCCTCTCCTCAATGCACTTAATCCTCAGGGACTCTGATGAATGGGGTGCCCAGCACGCATGATGGAGCTGAAGGCCAGTTCTTAGCATTTCTGGGCATTTTTAATAAGGAGAAGGAGCAATTAGCTGGTGTGTGCAGTGTTGTGAGAAGCTGGGGCAGCTGATTTATGCCCTGGCTCAGATAAATCATTTGCCAAGCCTGGCTTTGGAAATTATTAGTTTTACTGCGTGTTAAAGCTGTGCTTATGAAGCTCTGCAATTATGGCTGCTTGCTCCTCAGGCATCGTGCTGGCTGAGCTAGCGCTCGTAAATCCTCCTGCTTCCCTCCTCAGTGCTTGTGGTCCCTGTGGCAGGGCCTGTGGTTGCTCACCCGCTTCCCTGCTCCCTTCTTGTGCCAGCAAGACTGGCTGGTGGGCAGGCACTGGGTTCCATGCAAAGACCCCTTATGCTGGCTGGTCCCCGTGAGCATCAGGGCTCCAGGGGAGATGCAGGCTCAGCTCCCGTCTATGCTGCTGCCAGGGATGTTTGGGGTGAGGTGTGCTCTTGGGGAAGCCCCACAGCTGCTGCCATAGGCACATTTGTGTTTTAGTGTTTTCTTCACTGGATGCTGTGCGATGTCCTGCTGGGGGGTTTGCTGAGTGCTGCCAGCTGTACCTGGGCATCCTTCCCCTTGGCATTGTAACCAGCACGGATGCCAAATGTCTTAACAGATGTTGGTGAGTGCCCCACTGGGGCTGTTGGTTATTGTCACCTGTGTTACAGAACTGCTTGGTGGGTGGCATCCTGCCAAGGGTCCCAGGCAGGGCACAGGATCTGTGGAAGACATGCAGTGTTTGCTTCCCTGATAAGGCTCCTGCTTTCTTTCCTCTCCAGCATTGTCGATGGGGACAAGGTGATGGTCCAGCGTAGAGCCCCTGGGCTCTGCCCACAGCAGAGATGGGTCTGCATCCCCCACCCCTCAGGCTGTACCTGGTCCAGGCTGTGCTGCCCCAGCAGCATTAGGGAGATGCTGAAGTCCAGGCTCTTCAGACCAAAAGCCTGACTTTTCCACCTGATAAGTGACTCCACAAGAAGCTCTGAGGAGCTCTCAAGCATGGGCCATGCTTTTTACACACCAGTCAGTGTTCCTATGAGCTGTCAGCTTGGCTGTGAAATGCCAGCAGGCACTGGTGGGTACCAGGAGCAATGAGGGTGTCATAAAACCCCTTCCCAATCTGCAGCTCCTCATGAATACACAGTAAATACCTGTTTATCCCTCTGTTGTCGGAGCGAGTAGCAGCTTCTTTCCAATAAATCCCTATCCGGTGGCGTGTGCCAGGCAGCACGCTTGGCTGGAGCCAGCACCATGTGTGCATGAGGGTTGCACAAGAGAAATGAAAGGGGATGGTAGGTTTAATGACTGTCACCGTGAATGTGCTCGCACAGGTCTATGCCTTGGCTTGGTAATAAGCCTAATTAATGAGATCTTGATGACCTCTTCCAAGCAGTTAAAAACATAGTAATAATAGTAGCACTTACTTAAGAGACCTGTTGAATACAGTGAAATAGGGGAAATAATGGCTAATTTATATTGCACTTAACTCCATTATCAGCTGTAACAGTAATGAGCAGACTTTGTCTTGTTCGGAGTCTAAAGCTGAGACATCAGGAAGCATTCTCTTTCTGCCTGCACTTAGCAGACAGGAGTGTAATTTATAACCCTGCCTAGGATGAACAAGTGAGTTTGCAAAGGGCTGCAGGCATTTGTAAAGTAATAGGAGAGGAGGTGGCAGATGAGCTGAGCAGGACCAGGTTGGCCTGCACACCGTTAATCTGGGTATGCTTGATCCCAGATCCTACTGTGGAGGAACCTCCAGCCTTGGTGAGTCTTTCCTCATGCAGGAGCATCCACCCGGCATGCAGGGACCAGCAGGAGGGAAGCGGATGCGTGTCAGTGATGGAGGCTGCAGCAGCTGAAGATGAAGAAGGTCACAATGGTGGACGAGCCACGTTCAGCTTCACCTGTGGCTCCTCTCTGCTGGTTTCTGTGCAGTGCCTCAGTGTCTGGCTCTCACCGTGGTGTCTTGTCCCTGTGCCACGAGTCACCAGCAGCTCCCGATGCCAAGTGACGTTTGGAGTTGGTTGTCAGCTCCTGGGTTTTTCTGGAATGGCCAAATGTGGTTTCTTAGCAACAAAGGGATTTTTTTTCTCCTTTTAGATCAGATTTGTTGTTTAACAGCTTCAGTGCTGAATGCTGCTCCTACCTGGGCAGAGCCAGGGCATGGGTGCACCAGGGACATCACCCTCACTGGTTCCTGGTCTGATGCAGCCACAGGGGCTTGGAGCAAATTGAACATTGCTGGGAGGACTGCTCCAAGGCCACTACTTTCCTGAGAGGCTTTGAATGCCATAAAGCATGTGGGAAAGGAGAAGTTTGCAAGTCTGATGTCAGCTGGTTGCATGTGAATGCAAGCCAAGCCCTCAACCCAAAGCAGACCTGGCCACATGGGTCACATCTGCATCCTTAGTAGTCATTGGTGCACCACGTCTTGGTGCTCATAGCCGGTGGTAATGGTGATTTGGTACTGCAGAGCCTGGGATCTGCTGTGGGCTGCTCGGGGGGGGTCACTCAGCTGGGATGGGAAGATGGGGCTCCTGGGGGGCTCCGGGCCTGACCTGCCCACCCCACTGACACGCTTCTCTGGTGCTTTCCCCACAGGGTGCAGGTCGAGTTCTATGTGAATGAAAACACCTTCAAGGAGCGGCTGAAGCTCTTCTTCATCAAAAACCAGCGATCCAGTGAGTGCTCCATGTGTGCAGTGAGCATCTGCCAGGAGAAACCAAACCCTGCCTGAGCTGGGAGATCCGGGCTCTATCCCTGTGGGATGAGAAGCCATTGCCATCTGCTGGTGGCTGTTAACCCCGGTGTCCTCAGCGCCTGTTGGCCTTTCTGTTGGGTGTGGACCAACTTGATTTGGGGGGATGCGGTTGCATGGGGGTGCTGATTGCCACCTTTGCGCATTGGAGACAGCCACAGCATGGAATCCAGTTGGGATAAATTGCCAGGAGCAGGATGGGTGTTGAGAGCTGCCTGGAAGGGGGTCAGGGAGCAAACGTCCCCATCATGATGCCAATGATGTCCTCTCACCCACAGGGAGGTCAGTGGCTATGGAGCAGCCGAGGCAAGCTGTGAGTTACCCACTCGCTCCAGATTAGCCTCCTCTTGACTAATGGTGTTGTTATTTCCTTTCTCCGAGCTGTCATTAGCTGTCTGGAGGGAGTCTGCTCCTTAATTTATAAATGCACATTTTCCTTTCCGCCCTGCATCCCGTCGCCTTGTTAAGGAGCCGGAGCGCAGCACAGCGGGGTGCCACGGGGAAGTTTTTAATGAAAATGTGATGAATTCCTCACTTGTAATTTGAGTAACAGCCCAATGAACTGGCTGGAGATGGATTGCGGATAAAGCAGCAGCTTTTGCTCGCCATCCCTCATGCAAGCTGGGAGCAGAGCGGGGCCCTGGCCCTGCTGTCTGATGCTTTTTAATGGATGCTTGCTTAAGAGGGGGTTACACTCCAGCAGCTCCTCATTTGTGTCTCACATCTATTGGGGTCAGCAAGGAGCTGACTCATGGTTATTTATGGCTATGTTGGTCTCCTGTCTGGCACTGGGTATGATGCAAAGCATGAGCAATATTTGTGTGCTACCCTGGGGCTCCTGCAGCTCTCCTGAGGCTCAGTGGGGTCCTGTGGTGCGTGGGGCTGTGCTGTGGGGTGCCTGGGTTGTGCTGCCTGGCCCATGCTGTGCTCTGCCTGCCATAGGTCTGAGGATCCGGCTCTTCAACTTCTCACTGAAGCTGCTCACCTGCCTCCTGTACATCGTTCGTGTCCTGCTCGACAACCCGGAGGAGGGCATAGGCTGGTGCGTGCCAATGATGCCACTGGGCTCCCCAGTGCATGCAGTGGTGAGAGTGGATGCGGTGCTTCCAGCGGGTGTGAAGACGCACAATGGGGGGCTTTCCTCACTCTGTTTCAATTGGTGCTTTCACCTACTTGCTGGTCTCGAGGGCTTTGCTCCCTGCTCAGACCTTGTGGATGTGGGTGTCCGATGGTCCTGCACAGCAAAGTGATGGTGGGAAAATTCAGGGTGATGTTCATTGCCACTGCTGTCTGGTTCTGATGATCAGGGCTGCACCGTGGCCTTCAAACACAGGCAATGGCTCATGACTTCAGTGCATCGCCATGCAAGTGTTTTCTGAATGCTGATGCCCTTGAAGACACTTCTGCTAAATCCCATTGAAGTGTTTGAGAAAGGAATACATTGTGCCATTTAAATCCCTGAGGTGACAAATGATCACATACAGCAGCTTTGCTCTGCATTTCAGTGTAAGCCTATTTTTAATATGTCCTTGCTTTGTTTAGCTCACATACAAAGTGGGGTTTTTCTAAGGGCGAGGAGGATTAGCAAGTTAACCTTCTCTTTGCAGTGGTTGCAGAACTACCAAATACATCTGCAAGCTCCAAAAGTGGTTTCAGACCTGTGAGATTTAAGCATGACGCAGATGCCCATCCCTGAACAGTTGAGCACGGCTGCTGTTTGGGAAAGTTCCCTTTCCTGAGGGTGCGTGGCAAAATAGAGGCTGGCCAGAGGGAATGCTATAGCCCCAGCTATAGGGACCACTGTGTGTTTGGATCCATGGGGGTGTTCTTTGGGGTCTCCCCCAGCATCAGGACACAGCAGCCAGGGCATCCCATGAGCCTGAGGATTCAACGCCAGCACTCTTGCTCCTTCTTCCCCCTCACTGACTGCTTTCCCTTCCTTTGTCTCTTTTCCTCCTATAGCTGGGAATGTGAAAAACAGAATTACACCGCTTTCAACCAGTCCACAAAGATAAACTGGTGAGTCGAGAGCTGTTCCAGTGCTGGGGTCTGGCTCTGCCAGGGTGCAGGAATGCAGTGATGGATATTGTTGGTGCTGGCAGCTGCTCGGGGCCATTTCTTGGTCTCAGGGCTGCTCCAGGCATGCAAAGGAGAATCCCAGGATTGAAGCAATTGACAGTGCTTGTGGCTGTACCCTTGGGAATGGTTTATTCCCTGTGCAGTCATTAATGCTGCACTTATGCATTAACATAAAATATTTCTTACTGCTTGAACAAACTGCAGTAAGGAACAAACACCAGTACCAGTCCTTTGCTGGATCATGCATCGATGATGACCTCATATTAGTGTTTGGTGGGGGGTAAAAGCATTGCTATTTGTGCTGCAAGTTAGATCTGTTTTGATTTTTCCTTGCAGGTCACACATCTTCTGGGTGGATAGGAAAACGCCGCTGTGGGCTGTGCAGGTGAGTGCCCCCCACCCCAGGCACGGTTATGTGGGAGCCAGCAGGTCTCTGTGCATCCTATGCGGAAACAACAAGGGGCAATGGGTTGTCTTCAGTGAGCACAAAATGAGCTGGGGCTTCTGCTGGGAGAACAGCATGGCCCCGGGTGAAAGTCACAGGGATAGATAGGAGAGGAAAAGCTGTAGGAAGATAAAGCCACGAGGCCGGCTCAGCTCCTCCCCAGCCTGGATGCAGGGATACCCATAATGGGCTGTTTCCAGGCTGGGCACTGGCTCGGGGATGGCTTGTGAGAGGGTTGAGCATCCATCAGCTCCTGCTCAGGGCTGCCTGGAGCTCACACGTCCAACCCGAACAAACAGGTCCTCATCTGTGATACCCGTGGGCTCCTCATCACACAGGGCAGGGCAGGCTCAGGAAGCACTGGTTGACTGATGCTGCATCACAGGAGCCCTCAGCAGCCTTTGCCTGTCTGTCTCTGCAGGTCAGCATAGCTTTAATCAGCTTTCTGGAGACCATGCTGCTCATCTATCTCAGCTACAAGGTACGTGCCCTGCAGGGGCAGTGGGCAGTGATGCGCTGCTCGGGTCAGGTCCCCCCCCCGCCGTGTGAATTCATTTCACCTCCTTTGAGTTGTCTGAAGCCTGAGGCATCCTGAGAGGACGTTTGTGTCAGTGATGTCTCAGCCGGCTGTGGCTGTTTTCCTCCCTCATTCCCCTCAGGCTGCTGGATAAGTGTTGTGCAGAGCAGAGTGGGGGGATCGTTTTCCTTTAAATTCAGCCCAGTTTACCAAAACTTGCTGTTTTTATGGGGGGACAGATTGATGCGTGTTGAGCTTCCTAAGGCTGAGGACCTGGAGCTGAGCTTGGCAGCGCAACTCCTCCTTGTGCTGAGGTCTGCTGCCGCCGGAGGTAGCAGGCACTGCTCCAAGCCAGACAGGGAGAGGCACAAGCTGACTCCTTTGGACCAAAGCCCCTTAAAATGGCCAAGAAAAGTGACCTTAACAGATGGCATCTTCTCAGATTCAACTGGGACAGTTGGCAGCAGAGACTCAGACCCTGCGTCGCCAGCAATCTGTATCACTCTCATTCTCTGTCCTGCGTGCAGCATTGTATTATGCACTATATTGCATGCAGCATCCCCAGCTTTGGGAGCAGCAGTGATGGACAGAGGGATGTCATGGCTGCAGAAAGGACTGAGCAGTCTGAGGAGGTTTATTGCCTATGTGCCTGCTGCCAGCACTGCATCCCTCTCCCGCACGCAAACCGGAGCATCTTCCTGGCTCCTCTGGCATCCTTCCCCCATCTAGCACGGTCTGTGGCAGAGTGGGAGCTTTTTAATTGTCCTTTGGCAGATTTTTAAGCTTCCTTAATTATTAATTGCCTCTAATTCCTCAGGGGAACATCTGGGAACAGATTTTCCGCATTTCATTCATCCTGGAGATGATCAACACGGTGCCATTTATTATCACGGTGAGTGTTTCCCGGTGACATTTTAAAGCAGCATTAAGTTTTACAAGGGCTGTAGTTTTGGTGGTGAAATAAAGAAAAATGGGGGTGTGGCCAAGTAGTAGTTAAAACTGGCAGGATATTTCTTCTTCAATGTTTCTCAATATAATGGCTTTCTCTGAAGCGTTACCCCAAAAACCATCTTCCCTTTTCAGCTGCTCCGCTGCAGCCAGGGCTGCTTTCAGTGGCAGCCTCTGGAAAGGCCAGTGCTGAGTTTGGAGATGGAGCCTTCTCAACAGGGCTCAAACTGGCTGTTTATAGGGGTTATTTTTGTAACAGGCATGGATTTTTGTGTGATTAACTCTTGCTTTTGTAGATATTCTGGCCTCCTTTGCGGAATTTGTTTATTCCCGTGTTTCTGAACTGCTGGCTTGCCAAATATGCCCTGGAGAACATGATTGTAAGTGACCGGATGCATCCGACCCCTTTCACCTGCCCTGGGGTGGATGGGAGATGAGGCTTTGCCAGCTGGTGATGCTGTGCTGTGACCTACTGTGGAACAGGAGCCCTTTGGTGTCAGAGCCACACCGATTCTGTTGGCTGCACATTGAAAGGGACGGCCTCTGGCTGTTCCCAGGATATGGGATTACCTCAGGACGAGATGTTCCAGCCGTTCCCATGTGCCCATTTGAGCTGTCTCTCCTGGCAGCAGAGCCCAGACCCACTCACAGAAATGTGCATCCCTTTTCAAGGGCCAGATTCTGGCCTGATCCTCATCTGGGTGGGCATTGCTGAAGGCAGTGAGGCAGCGGTTGGTACATGGAGAGGTACTTCCCCCTCAGCTTCTCTGAGCTGGTGAGAGCCCTCTCCTCTCTTCGCAGAACGACCTACACCGAGCCATACAAAGGACCCAGTCTGCGATGTTTAACCAAGTGCTCATTCTGATCTGCACCCTCCTGTGTCTTGTTTTCACAGGGTAAGCGTTGCTCTTCCTTTCACTAAACCACCTTTTTCACCCAGGGGAACCAGCTTCGCATGTCCTAGGGGTGATAGATGGAGCCAGGCTCTTACAGGGCTTACAGGAGAGGGAGGTGGGGTGAGATCTTCTTGTCTGGGGTGGGGTGGCGTTGCCAGGACATAAAGTGGTGATTTGGGAAGTCAGAGGAGGTTCTACTTTTAGTCTTCGAGCCTGATTTTTCAGCCTGAGAGGTTTGTGCGCACTGAGGAAAGCATAACAGGGCGCCCAGAGAAGCTGTGGCTGCCCCATCCCTGATGTTAAGGCCCGGTTGGACAGGGCTTGGAGCAGCCTGCTCTAGTGGAAGGTGTATTGTAGAAACTAATCATCTTCCCTAATTGTATGATTTCAACAGAAACCTGTCAATGGCATGCATGAGGGTGTTGGAGGGAGATTGATGCTGCGTACAGAGCAGGGCTGTGAGTGCTGCAGGGTCAAGGGCAGGGAGAGCAGTTTCCTGCGGGGACAGGTTCGGATGTGTATGATGCCTCATTCACCAGGACTCATTGATTGGTTCTGACCATGCTCTTCTCCCCACCACGATACCACTTGAGATACCTATTATACAATGAGTTCATTTGTGTAATAGGCCACTGGGGCTCCTGCTAATTAACTGGCCCTTTTACCCCACACATTGCCAACAAGGGCAGCTCTTTATAAAGGAGTCAGTTCTCACTGCTGGGTACTTAGCTTTAAATTAGGCTTTTTGAAGCTTCCTCTGGCTCCCTTGGTCTGGATTTGAAACACATAATACCACTGAGCTGCTGAATGGTCAGGAAATGAAGCTTTTAGGCTCAGGAGTCTTTGGCAATAAAGATAATCTTCTCTTGTGAATGAGTAATGCAATTGCAGAGCTCATCAGTGCTCCTTGGCCATGGCAGCTCCTGCCTGCTATGGCCGTGGTCGTGTGTCTTGGTGGATGTGACAGGGCTACAATCTGGGTAGAGGATGACTTAGGTGGTGCTTGTGTTTAGCAAGGTAACTTTGAAACTGCTGGTAGTGAGGTGGCTCTGTGATACAGCTTTCCGAGAGCAGTGGCATAGGAATAGGATCTGCCTCCTGCCTGCTGGAGCGCATCCCGCTTGTGAAAGCCCTTCCCGTGGGATGAGTCTCTCCAGAGCCTTACTGGAACCCCTGCTTGCTTCCATGTTTGGGGTTTTTTTGCAATGCAAGGGCAGTCCCTAGGTAATGTTCAACATGTTGTCCATGGCGCAGACTTACTGTGACCCATCGGCCATGTCCTAGGCTTCCCAGTGCTGCTCTGGTGAGCAGCCACATCAAAATAAATCCTTCATCTGTAAGTGTCAGTAGAGGAATCATTTCTGCTGGTGACATAAATCCACTGCTGATGCTGACAATGTTACAGACAGATTTCCTTCATGAATTTGGGTTTAAGCTGCATTCTAGGGTCCCCTACTGACTTCAACAGGCGCTACAGGCACTGTCTGTCTCCTGGGCAGGGCAGCACTCACTGTGATGTGCGCTTTCTCCCTTCAGGACCTGTGGCATCCAGCATTTAGAAAGAGCAGGTGAGAAGCTCTCCCTCTTCAAATCCTTCTATTTCTGCATCGTCACCTTTTCCACTGTGGGCTACGGAGACGTGACACCAAAGATCTGGCCTTCCCAGCTCCTTGTCGTGATCATGATCTGCGTTGCCCTCGTCGTGCTGCCACTCCAGGTTAGCCCTGCACAAGGATGGAGAGGGATGCAGAGCCTGCGCCCGGGCAGCCCTGCCGATGGGGACAGCAGCTCTCTGCCTTCGCTTGCAGTTCGAGGAGCTCGTCTACCTGTGGATGGAGCGGCAGAAGTCAGGAGGCAATTACAGCCGTCACCGTGCCCAAACAGAGAAGCACGTTGTCCTTTGTGTCAGCTCCCTCAAGATTGATCTCCTCATGGACTTCCTCAATGAGTTTTATGCGCACCCGCGTCTGCAGGTGAGGACCAGGCGTGGTGGTGGCTGCTCTGCCCAGCTACAGTGGATGTGGCAGCGTGTGCTGTACTGGCCAAGGAGAGGTGACAAGTGGTACCCTAGGGCCACCTCACTTTGCTGTCTTCATGGTAGGGCTCTCTCTGCCTGATCCCCCCTGTGTTCTGGCCAGGCCTGTTGCAGCTCTGTGTAGGCACATGGAGAGGGACCAGAGGGACTTTTCTAAATGGAAAAGATGTATTTGGTGAATGAAGAATCTCAGACAGAAACAGAAGATGTAATTGCTAAACCTCTGTGGGATTTAACTGGCTTTTACTGGAGTATCCCCACATAATGAGTGATCTTCTCACAAGTGGCTGTGCCTTTCCTGTTTCCCATGATGAAAGCATCACAGATGTTTTAGATTTGCATTTCATTCACATACATTTCATTACCATCACCCAGCCTTGACACAGCTTGACATTCAAGCTGTAAAATCCTGCTCCTTGCAGCAACTGCAAGAGGCTCTGCTTTGCTGTGAGCATGCAGCTCTCTCCTAGTTCCATAGTCAGGTGTGCCTGCATTGGCTTTATTGTGCAGAACAGGGTGGAGATGATGCCGATGTGTTTCCCAAGACCATTGTAGGACCCTGGAGCAGGAGGTGTCACACACCAGGGGCAAATATCAAAGCCCCAGAGCAGCAAAGCCCCATGTGCAGGACCTCCATCCTGCCAACCCACATGAGCCTCTCTCTTTCAGGACTACTACGTGGTGATACTTTGCCCAACAGAGATGGACATCCAGGTGCGGCGGGTCCTGCAGATCCCTCTGTGGTCACAGCGAGTGATCTACCTCCAGGGCTCTGCGCTGAAGGACCAGGACCTCATGAGAGCCAAGTGAGCTGAGGGACACGCTGCACATCTACGGCGAGTCTGGTTCTGCAGTGCAGACCTTGGAGCCACAGAAAGGGTCCCCAGTAATGTCAGCCCGGATGCATGATGATGGGCATCCCTGCATGCCTTCGCTGGGGTCTCAGAGGGGGCTGGCAGTGCCCTGGCTGGTACAGGCAGATGCAATTGGCCATTACAGTTCATGGAATCGCTGCTCTCTGTTTGCAGGATGGACAATGGAGAAGCCTGTTTCATCCTCAGCAGCCGGAACGAGGTGGACCGCACCGCGGCGGTGAGCCAGGCCTGGGGGTGGCATGGTCTGAGATCATTCATGTCTCAGATGCAAGGGATGGGGTGATCACAGCATCTTGCCTCTGCCCAGCACAGGAGGGCATCAGGAGGCAGCCGGAGTGAGATCATGGGGTTGAGAGCTGAGCCCTGCGGGTTCATCTTCCTTCTGCTGTCCCAGTTTCCCATCAGTGCTGGGTTTTGGGGAGCAGGAGGGGGCAGTTATGCCCCATTGGGGTGTTGGAGAACCCTTTGCCATGTGTTTCCGTGGTGGCCGGGTGCTTTGCATTTCATCCTTGGTGCAGAAGCACTGGGGAAAATAAGCCATCAGAGAAGCAGCTTTTGCTGTTTTCCTGGTAGGATCACCAGACCATCCTGAGAGCCTGGGCCGTGAAAGATTTTGCTCCGAACTGTCCCCTCTATGTTCAGATTTTAAAGCCTGAAAACAAGTTTCACGTCAAGTTTGCTGGTGAGTTGAAGCAGCTGTGTGGGAAGAGAATTGGCTCCGGACAGACTTCTCTGTCTGCTGCAAGGGGCTGTCAGCCCCTTTATCATGGTGCGCACTGAAGCCTGCAGCAATGTGTGAATCCCCACACATTGCAGCAGTGTGGCCTCAGTGGGCTGGTGTCTACCATTCCTATGGTGTCTACCTATCCCCGTTTGCCTGTCTGCATCAACCCCATTCATGTGTTGCTCATGAGCTGTTGATCAGCTGAAAGCCCTCCCAGAGCAGCAGGAGCAGGGAGCACCCATCCCCAAACACCACCCCAAAATCGCCGCATCCCCCGGCACTGTCAGTGAGGAACCCATCCGTCCCCCTCCCTGCTGTGACAGTGACAGCCCCCTCTGCCTTTCAGATCACGTCGTCTGTGAAGAGGAGTGCAAATATGCCATGCTGGCACTGAACTGTGTCTGCCCTGCCACCTCCACCCTCATCACCCTGCTGGTGCACACCTCCCGCGGCCAGTGAGTGCTGCCTGCCCTGCCTGCCTCTGCCTGCCCCTGCCTGCCTATGCTCTGGGCCCAGGGGGAGAGGGCGAGGGTCTGGCATGGGTCTAGGGGGAACCCAATGGGGACCTGAGACCCTGAGCCAGGTTGGGAGCAAAAGCCCATGTTGTAGGGAGAGCATAGCAGTGCAGATGGGCTGCCAACACCAGCTTTCCAGAGACTGGGAATTGAAGTATCTTCTTTATACTGGCATGGTCCTGCTGGTGGGAGGGTTAATTCACAGCCTGTGCAAACCCAGGCCCTGCAGGCTGTTTGGCAGGTCTGTGCACAGCAGTGCTGTGGGTTCTGAGCTCCTTGGCCAGTCACAAATGTCTGCATTTTGGGTAAAGTGCCATCAAAAGTGTTATGAAACATCATTGCCAGATGACTCCTTCCCTGTGCTTGGAGCTGTTTGCCAACAGGGGCTCTGAACCCTGCCTCTGCACCCCCGGGGAGCCCTCATTGAATGAAAAGGCACTTAAAATCAGCAATGAAAATGAGCTGCAAGCACCAACAGCTCATGGTGGCACGTCCCTGCCATCTCACTGCTGCTGGGCTAAATACACTTCAGTGCTTATTAGCACTCCTGCTGTCTGGAGATGGATGGTGTAATGGGGTCTGTGCCAGCACCAGCGGGTCCCATCCTGGCACCATCAGGGGGTCCATCCATGCACGCTGCTGCTGCTGTCATTACAGGGAGGGCCAGGAGTCCCCGGAGCAGTGGCAGCGGATGTATGGGCGCTGCTCAGGCAACGAGGTCTACCACATCCGGATGGGCGACAGCAAGTTCTTCATGGAGTACGAAGGGAAGAGTTTCACCTACGCCGCCTTCCATGCACACAAGAAGTGAGAGCGAGGGGCGGATGTGGCAGATCTGCCAGGCTGCATCGCTGGGGGTCAGGGCTGGAGCTGGAGGGCACTGTGAGGTCTTTTGTGCAGGGACAAAGCCTCAAAGGGGCTATTCTCCAGCTGTGAATGCCCACGTTGTGCTCCTGGAACAGATACGGAGTCTGCCTGATCGGCATCCGGAGGGAGGAGAACAAGAGCATCCTGCTGAACCCCGGCCCGCGGCACATCATGGCAGCATCCGACACCTGCTTCTACATCAACATCACCAAGGAGGAGAACTCTGCCTTCATCTTCAAGCAGGAGGAGAAGCAGAAGAAGAAGGGCTTTGCTGGGAGAGGCACCTATGATGGTCCATCCCGCCTGCCTGTGCACAGCATCATCGCCAGCATGGGTGAGTCGGTGTGACCTCGGTGAGGCAGGGGGGTAGTGAGGGTCCCCATAATGGGCCTGCACACTCCATCTCCTTCCACAGTCACCTCCCCACTAAAATACACCCTGCTCTTTGCTCCCTGGCTGCTCTCAGCAAGCTCAGATATCATTATTAAGGATTAATGTCCATTATTATTAACAATATTTGCATAAATCCCCCAAGCCCTGACTGGAAGAATAAATGCCGGTGGCCACATCCTAAATCACATCCGTGATTCACAGCCTGACGAGGAGCGCAGTTTGCTCTGCAGCGAGTGGTGCATTTCCTCGCATAAAGAATACCATGAGTCACTGCTTCCAGCCTGTATCTGGGGAGAGCGGGTTTTGGGGAGGCTGAGCTGCACCAGCAGATTATGTTTCAAGCAAATAAGTTACGCGTTTGTACTCATGAGCAGCAATTTGCATTGATTATCCCCAGCAGGGCGCAGAGAGCTTTGCTCAACAGCATTTGCCAGTGTTCTCCTTACATGGGTCATTTGCAGAGGGACCTTTGAGAGGGAGGGAAATCGCATGGGTGCCTGGAGTGCTAAGTGTTCGCTAAAGCTCCATAAATATGTTTGAGGTTTGGAAGGAGGACAGGATGGGGAGGCCTCTCCTGTCCTGTGTGACGATCTGGAGCTCATCAGGAGGGATGCAGGAAGTGGAGGAGGGTGTTGTGCTGTGTTGGAGGCTGCCTGCCTGCCTCCCCTGGGGAGCTTGAGGATGATGGGGGCAAAGGGGTGGCCGTGGGGAGGGCAGCTTCCCAGCAAGGGCAGGCACAGTGGCATCAGCTTGTTCCTAACATGGCTGGTGTCTCCCAGAGCCTGCAAGGCGGGGTTAGGCTGGATGGTTGTCATCCCTGAGATACCTCTGAATAATAAACTACTGTAAAGCCTAGTTTTGCAATAGGTGATCAAGCGGTTCAGCCAGCCCGATGGAGGTGGCCACAGAGCGGGGACAGAGGAGGTGACAGGCCCCAGGGCCAGCAGCCTGCACCTACCATAGGAGCTGTGCCCCAGGGGGATGCTCCACACAGCAATGCCCGAGCAGAGGTCACTGAAGGGTGCTTTGCCTTCACTCTCTGTGCCAATGGATGATTTAGCTTCATCTGGCCAGTATTTAGCAGGCACAATGCACAGCCCCACGTGCAGGGCTCAAGGGCACAATGCTTTGCTGACTCAGCACTCTTCACCACCTTATAGCGCGTTTGCTGTGCCTCCCTCCCCACCGTGTCCAGGTACAGTAGCCATGGACCTGCAGAACACGGAGTGCCGCCCCGCTAACAGCAGCAAGCTGGCGCTGCCGGCGGAGAACGGCTCCGGGAACCGCCGGCCCAGCATCGCGCCCGTCCTGGAGCTGGCCGACTCCTCCTCCCTGCTGCCCTGCGACCTGCTCAGCGACCAGTCGGAGGATGAGATGACGCAGTCGGACGAGGAGGGGTCGGCGGTTGTGGAGTGAGTCACCCGCCTGCGGTCGAGCTGTTCCTCCCCTCATCCCTGTGAGGGTGCTGAGGCGCTGGCACAGGGTGCCCAGGGAAGCTGTGGCTGCCCCATCCCTGGCAGTGTTCAAGGCCAGGTTGGACACAGGGGCTTGAACCTGGTCTAGTGGAAGGTGTCCCTGCCCGTGGCAGGGGTTGGAGCTGGATGAGCTTTTAGGTCTCTTCCAACCCAAACCATTCTAAGACTATTATTCATTTCAGAGAGATGGGGGCCATTGTGAATGATGGGTGTTTGATAGTGCTTTGGGGGTGCAGGGGCTTGTTCCCTCTCAGCTTTTGCGTGAGCACATGAATGTGTGCAACATGGGCAGTCACTGCTTTTGGGGTGCTTTGGGAACATCTCCTCTGGGTACCAGTGAAGTTGCACCAAGGCAGACGCTGCTTGGGATGGGCAGGTTGATCTGTCAGTCCTCTCGCCTCCCTTCACTCAGTGACATGAAAGGGATTCTATTCTCCATGGCATATAAATAAAACCTCACAAAATAAACATTTGAAGCTGTTAGTTTATGGCAGGCAGGTAAGCACTTGCTTTACTGATTACCTGTTTCATGCTGTCACAGCTATGTGGGGAGTTTACTGCAGACTCTCACAAATTGGCTTTTAATTCAGGTCCACTTTTAGCTGTTCTTTAAATGAAAAATTCTGTTTGTGGTTCCATCAGAAATGCAAATGGTGGTTTTTTTAAATATCTGTTCACCAAAATGAGCTCTAAAAATGGGCCATGAGGTTGTTTTGTATCTTTATGTGGCTCAGCGTTACCCTCCTCTCCTGGAGCTCACTGCTCTGCCTCCTTTAAAGGATGCTTAATGGTGCTTAACCTGCTGCCTTCTCCCCTGTGCTGGGAACACTGCATACTTACAGTGTCACAACCTTTTGTATGGCAAAAATCATTCCTAAACACGTGCATTTTGGAAAACCTCCAGCCACTGCAGGGGAGTTTTGTGAAGCATTTGGCAGTGCTGAATCCTCGGCTGCAGTTCCTAAACGTTATTCCCAGCATCTGAGTGTTGTGCGTACGGAAAGCTCCTCCTGTGTCCTCACGCTGCTGGTTTTGATCTCTGCTGCAGGTATGTCAAAGGCTACCCCCCGAACTCCCCCTACATCGGGAGCTCCCCGACTCTGTGCCACCTTTTACCCGAGAAAGCCCCATTCTGCTGCCTGAGGCTGGACAAGGTACAGTGCGGCTGCAGCCCCCTGGGATGGGATGGCTCTGTGCTTGGTGGGTGGGTGAGAGCCTCACGCTGAGCCCCTGCGCTGCCTTCCACCGCACAGGGCTGCAAGCACAACAGCTTTGAAGATGCCAAAGCCTACGGGTTTAAGAACAAACTGATTATCGTTTCGGCAGAGACGGCTGGGAACGGGCTCTATAACTTCATTGTCCCCCTTCGTGCGTACTATCGGTCCCGCAAAGAGCTGAACCCAATTGTGTTGCTGCTGGACAACAAGCAAGTACTTTTCCATGGATGTTTTCCATCACACTGAGCCCTACCCTGTGACTTCATGAGCATCTCACACTGTGGGGATGGATGCGTGGGGGAATGGCAGTGCCACTGTTGGGTATCTTGGCTTATGTTGGCCCTGGGAACTCCTGTGTGGGTTTTTGTATCTATCTTTACCCCATGGACTTGATGAAGCACCTTGCTCTCTGTTGCTCTTCCTCCAGGCCTGAGCACCACTTTCTGGAAGCCATCTGTTGTTTCCCCATGGTTTACTACATGGAGGGCACGATCGACAAGTAAGTGTTTCCACATATGGCTCTTGTAACTTATGGCACTGCCTAAATGTGTTGAATTTACCCCAACCCAGACTTTTGGGTCATCTCATGAGAAGTCCCAGGGCTGGTACCATAAAGCTGAGCTCACCTTTGGCTTCGTGGGCTGTCGAAACCCCTTGGTAGATGGGAGCAAGCGAGGAGCTAGTGGTTGGAAGCAGCCTGAGCTTGCTGTAGCGCTGCACGTTGCAGCGTGCTGCTTCCCTGTGTCGTTTCCAAGGGCTGACCCTGCGCTCTTCTCTTTGGGAACTGCCCAGCCTGGACAGCTTGCTGCAGTGCGGCATCATCTACGCTGACAACCTGGTGGTTGTGGACAAGGAGAGCACGATGAGCGCCGAGGAGGACTACATGGCAGATGCGAAGACCATTGTCAATGTCCAGACCATGTTCAGGTGAGGGGTGAGCGCTGCCCTGGCTCCTTCGTGGCCCCTTACCTCTGCTGCAGGAAAGACTGGGAAGGGTGCTGGTGGCTGGGGTGGTGGCTACGGGCAGTGGGACACATCTGTGGTTGAACTTGCTCTAGGAAACAGCATCTAATCAGCTCTTTCTGGCCTCAGACAGGTACAGGGATGGTTTTGGTCTTCCTCAGGCTATAAATACATGGAATGCTCTCTCTTCTGAGTACACTGCAGGAAAACAGGAAAACAGGTCTCTTTCCATTGCAGGCTCTTTCCCAGCCTCAGCATTATCACGGAGCTGACCCACCCCTCCAACATGAGGTTCATGCAGTTCAGAGCAAAGGACAGTTACTCTCTTGCCCTTTCCAAGCTAGAAAAGGTAAGAGAAAGTCTTCCCCTGCACATGGGGCCTGGGAAGTCAGTGCTGGGAGTGACTATGGTTTTGTTCCTCAAAGTCCTATACTCTTCTGCATGCTGCAGCTACCATAGTGGGCATCTACCTGAGATAACCTGCAGAAAATGAGTGAGCAGTTGATCTTTGAACTGGTTACCTCTGTCTATGTATTTATGTGTTTATTCAGTGGTGGGGGTTTGTACTACTGCTGTTCTGGGCCTCTGCATCAGGTTCAGTGCTGTGACTGCAGTGAGGGGAGGCAGTGAAGTCACTTTGCTGCAACAGATCTTCCAACAAGGGAGAAAATACCCCTGAACCAGACACTGGGACATTCAGCCCATGTCAAAAAACCCCAACCCACTGCCAAATGCCCTGGAGGATGTGAACAAGCCCCTGTGGGTGCTCATGTCTCCCATTCCTCTTCCAGAAAGAGCGAGAGAATGGCTCCAACCTGGCCTTCATGTTCCGGCTGCCCTTTGCAGCCGGGAGGGTCTTCAGCATCAGCATGCTGGACACGCTGCTCTACCAGGTAAGAACCCAGCAGGCTCCGTGTACTGCACCCTGCAGCTATGGGCACCCCTATGCATCCCCCAGTGCATAACTGAGCCTTTTCTCTGGTTTCCTGCCCAATGTCTCCCCACAGTCCTTCGTGAAGGACTACATGATCACCATCACTCGGCTGCTGCTGGGCCTCGACACCACGCCGGGCTCCGGCTACCTCTGTGCGGTAGGTGCCAAGTCCTCGGGGTTGAAACCATCAGGTCAAGTCATCATGGATCTGATGGGATCTGTCACCCTGTGTATGGGGGTGCAGAGTTCCCCTCTTCCACCATGGAAGATAGGGAATAGGCAACATTGCCAGGTCATTGCTCCCCTTACATTGTGTATAGGGATCCTCAGTACTACCAAAAGTATAAAAGCCCAAGAGCTGTCGAGGACCAAAGTCCCTGTTTTGAAGGTTGGAAATTGCCCCCTTCTTTCCGTGGAACTTCACTTTTGGGATTGACAGGGATGAGCTGGGGTGAAGCTCAGGAACAGCCCCAAGCTGCTCCTCAGGTGGCTTTGCATGGCACAGGGTGGTTGATGTTTATCCTCTGTTGCTCAGATGAAGATCACTGAAGATGACCTGTGGATCCGGACCTACGGCCGCCTCTTCCAGAAGCTCTGCTCTTCCAGTGCTGAGATTCCAATTGGGATTTACAGGACGGAGTCACACATGTTTGCAACCTCTGAGGTAGGGGCATGGCAGTGGTGTGTGCCTGGAAGGGGCTGCTGGTGGTCCCAGCTGAGCATCACCACACAGCAGAGAGGTGGTCCATGAAGCTGGCCGGGTCCATGGGGCCCTTGGACCTGCGTGCAGCATCAGTGGCAAGGAATGAGGGGAGGGGAAGCTGTGTCTTTGTTTCCTGAGTGGCTCTGTGTCAGCATGGTGGTGGTGCTGTCCTAGTTCCCAACCGGATAAGCTGATCCGTGTGAGTGCCAGTTCTCCAGGCAGCAGTGCTGCAGGTGGACAGGGAGATTTTCTCGGCAGAGCTCTGCCATGCTCCATGGCACTGAGTCCCCGGGGAGCAGGGGGGATGTGGCACAGTGGGGCTGCCCCTTTCCTGAGCTCACTCTGGTTTTCCTTCCTTTTCCCTGCTGCAGCCTCATGACATCAGAACGCAGGTGAGTGCCGTCCGCATCCGGGTGTTTGTCTGGTGTTGGGTATTATCCCAGCTGTCAGTGCTGCCTCCTTCTGTCCCCCGCCCCGACCTGGAGGCTGGCTTGTGGGCAAGCAATGGTCTGGCTTATGACAGCGGCTCCGCTGGCCACTGAGAGCCACCACACTGCTTGTCCCCATGGAAGCATGATGCCAGCTGAGCATCAGCAGTCAGGGAATGCCAAACTCCTTGATGCCCTGAAGGGTAATTAACTGGGATAAGGAGCAGGGGAGTGAGCCAGGCTCTGTTGTAAATCCTTCCAGTTTTCAGCTTTGTGGAAGTAGCTACAGGGAGCCAAAAGTTGACATTTAATTAAATGCCATCCACCTCTTCCTTAGAGATGCTTTAAACCACTTTGTTAATAAATTCCTGCTCTCCGGTGGGATTGCTGTATCGGAGATGCAGCAGCACATCTACTGTAAGATGAAGGAGAGGAAGACAAGGGCAGATATAATGGCATAAAGGATACCAGGTACCTGCTAGATTCCACTTGCCAGTGCTTATCCCAGATCTGACAGCCAGGTAGTTCTAGCAGCACAGAGATGATGTGCTGGAGAGTGCGTTTGTGTCAGAGGGAGGATCCCATCCAGAGGGAGACGTCCCACCCCATCAGAGACAGGACAGGCTCTTTCTAGCTCCCCCCTTGCCCTCCGTGACCTGCTGGGCTTCCAGTCACAGATCTCAATCAATGTGGAGGACTGCGAGGACACAAAGGATGTCAAGGAGCACTGGGGCATCAAGACCGGCCACCACAGGAACTCGTGCTCCAGTGACCAGTCGGAGCACCCGCTGTTACGGCGCAAGAGCATGCAGTGGGCACGGCGGCTGAGCAGGAAGGGCAACAAGCACTCCAGCAAGACGGCCGAGTGGATCAGCCAGCAGCGCCTCAGCCTGTACCGGCGCTCCGAGCGCCAGGAGCTCTCCGAGCTCGTCAAAAACCGTATGAAGCACCTGGGCTTACCCACAACCGGGTACGGTAAGTGCCGTGCGGGCACGCTTCTCTCCGGTGCTGCGTCCCACTCGTGGGCTCCTCAGGTAACCCTGTGCCGAGCCTAACCCCGAGCTGAGCCTAACCCCGAGCTGAGCCTAACCCCGAGCTGAACCTAAACCCGAGCTGAACCTAACCCTGAGCTGAACCTAACCCCATACCAAGCCTAACCCCAAGCCAAGCCTAATCCCCAAGCCTAACCCCGCAGGCGCTGCCGGGCTTGGCTCAAGCAGTGCCTCATTCCTCAGCTTGCTTGTGCTTCTGCTCAAGGCTGGGGTCCCGCAGCGCAGACCCCCCTCGCCTGCCACCCCATGGGGGGCTCTGGGATGGGTCCAGGCAGGAGTTTGCAGCGGCAGAGTGACTCTGGCCCCTGTGCCTGCAGCAGGACCAGGTGCCACCGCGCAGCCTTGGGGCGCGATGCCCCGCTTGCCCCCCGCTTTCTGGCGGCTCAGGACATGCTGCCTGCAGGTCAGCTAACCCCTCCTGCCCGAGAAACCCCTAAACGCAGCAGGGAGAAGTGAAGCCCCATCAGTTGGCACAGACCCCCCTTTTGTAGTAGGTTTTAATCCTTCCTAAAACTCTTCCATGGAAAACCTTTCGGTAGCTGCAGGGATGAGTGGTTTGCTTCATTGTGTGTGAAACCGATGTCTGGCTGCGAGGAGCCTGCATGGCCTGGGGGCATCTGCAGCCCTCAGGGTCCCTTCCGTGCAGCTGCATTTCTCGTGAAGCTTCTCACCCGCTCAGCGCTGGTGTCTGTGTCCCCCCAGATGATTCCCCACCGCTTGGTTACAACACTCTGTAGCCTGCAGCTTCCTTGGTTTGGTTTTGGTTTGGTTTTTCCTTTCTTTTAAGCCATCCTGTGCTGCCGCCTGTTTGCTCCATTCTCGAGGACTGTCCGTCTGTCCCGTGCCAGCCCCTGCCCACTTGCAGGCTGGCACCATGCCCTGGCTGGGATGGGAGCTGATTTCGGGAGGTTAGGGGGGATATTCCTCCTCTCCCCATTCTGGCTTCTCCTTTACAGCCCCCGAGGTACATGAAAGAGGGGAGAAAACCTAAAGAAACACCGCACAAGGGGAGTTTGGAGTGGAGGGCATACGGCCACAGGCATTGACCAGTGCCATAGGGAGCAAGGCTGGAGAGCTGGCTTGCAGCAGGGCAGAGGGGCTCAGGGCTCTCCAGGCAAGGGCTCACTGTGGTTTATCCCCCTCCTCTCTTTTTTTCCTACGTTATGAGTCCCAGAAGCTTCTGCTGCTTTTGTAGGGAACTTCCAGCTCCCTGCAGCAATGTTGCAGAGCCTGGAGCGTGGCTGATGCCATTCACCGCCTTAAGAGAGCTGTTTCACACAGTGTGGGAAGCTGGGGACAGGGAGCACTTGAAGCACAGCCCATGCGCCTGAAGCAAGAGCTGCCGGGCGCCAAACACAGGCAGAGGTGAAGGCAGAGGCAGCTTCCCTGCCTGAATGACTTCAATTGAGGATCCCGGGGGGCCGCCTGCAGCCAGCCCGGCCGGGATGCTCTGGCGCTGTTGACTGGGTCAGTGTTTGAAGCTGCATCCTGGGTCAGCGTTTGAAGCTGCATCCTGGGTCAGCGTTTGAAGCTGCATCCTTCTCCTGGCGTATTTTGGTTGGAGCAACCCAGCGAAGCTCCAGCAGTCGAGGAGGCAGCAGGGCGGGAAGTGGGGCGTGGGGAGGGGATGCAGGACCCGCCTCCCGTCGGGATGGGAGGACAGTGCCTGGGCGGGATCGGGGCGCTGGGTGCAGCGGGGGTCCGGCATCTCCATAACCCTTGCGGCGCAGCCCGTCTGCGGCCGGCCGTGCTGGGATGTGCGTTGTCACCGTGCGTCACCGTCAGTGTCTGGACACCCATGGCGTTTATGGACCAACCCGTTGCTCTGCCTTCTGCTCCTTTCCGTTTTCTTTTGCTCATTTGATTGCTGCAGTGCAGGAGCTCGTCTCTGATATTTGCCGAACCATGGCTTGCTGACCTCTCTCTCTCTCTCTGTTTATGTCTGTGCCTTTCCCTGTATGTTCTGTAGAGGATGTAGCAAATTTAACAGCCAGTGATGTGATGAATCGGGTAAACCTGGGATATTTGCAAGGTAATTCCCTTTCCCTGGGAGTCCCGCGTGACTCACGGCGTGCAGCGTACAACAAGATCATGCCAGCTAAGCCCAAACCACACACCCCTGCCGGTTTTCACCTTAGATTCCCGAGCCTTTCAAGCACTGATTTGTTTGTATTGGAAAGCAAAAGACCGAACGGAGGTGCAAACGGGGCTCCACAAAGCCATGGAGATAAAAGCCTCAGAGACCCTTTTCTAGCTGAGTTCTTACAGGGAAATCACAGCCCTGGGCTGTCATTGAAAGAAACCCTCCCTCCATCGCTCTGCAAGTTGGTTTTGGACTGTAAAGCCAGGGGCAGTTTGAGGAGGGGATCTGTGGGGAGCTGAGCACAGCGGAGCTGCTGGTGGGGGCTGTGATGAGGTGCTGGAGATGCTGCACCAGCCCCTTGTCCTCTTGACCCCACATGGGTCAGGCACAGCTCAGGGGCCAGGCAGCACTTGGAAAGCCCTTCACAATCTTTGCCTTGTGTTCTTTAGCATTAGCAAACCCTGTTTTCTAACCCGGGCAGCAGCTCCCACGGGCACTGCCCATGCTACAGCCACCCCAAGCACCTTGTTGGTGTCTGCAGCGTTATTGCATCAGTTACACCTTTATGCAGTGTAAAGGCACTTAAAGTGGTGCGAAGTGCCCTGGAAAGGCCCCATGTTTACTGCAGCAGTTAGAGGTTAGCAATAGCCCATTGTTGCTGTGTTTTAGGTTTCACTAACCCGTGCTTAAGGTGAAAAGTTGGCATTTTCCTATGAACTGTCCTTCATCAGAGCAGCAGCCCCAGCTGGGGCTCATGGAAGCCCCACACCAGCACAGTATATTGCCAGCAGGGTGGTGGGTGCTGGGCAGAGCTCAGACCCCGCTGGCATCTTCCCATCCTACAGAAGAGCTGGGGCTGAGTGAGCACCACAGAGGGTCCAGCACCGTCAATTCACCCCAAACCAGGAGCCCCCATGGGTGAACATCCGACGTTGTGGCATCACTCCCCGTGCAGGAGCTGGAGCTCAGCGATGGCTCCCCCCCAAAATAAACCCAGTAATTGCTGGAGGGCGCTGCTGGGCTGAGCCCCACCGCTGTGCCGCAGGGGACCACATGGCAATATACTTGGTGGGTTCAGCCGTGCCTGGCTTGGCTGCATGGGGGTCAGGAAAAGGTGCTTCCATGGAGCAGGGAAACCTGCCGCGAGCCAGGGCCCTTCCCACCTCCCTCCTCATGTCAAACCCTGTGTGTCCTGCCGGGTCCCAGGGTCTGTGTGTGCCACCCGCACGCCAGCATTGCCACCCCCTGTCCCCGCCTCGCTGTAAGGATGAGCACTGGGATGGACAAAGCTCAAGGGACCGGCTGGTACCCAGGGCTGGGCCAGCACCCTGGTACAGCATCTCCCTGCGGTGGTCCCATCCGCCATCAGGGCTCAGAGATGCTGGAAGGTGTCTGAGCAGCCAAACAAGGGTCTCGTGTCTCTCTGCAAACTCTTGCTGTGTGCTGTCCAGCTGCAGGGATGACCTGGGACCCATCTGGACATGCACTGGCCAAATGCATGTGGAGGCCTGTTTGCATCCCTGTGCAGGATGCCAGGCCTTATGGCTGCAGTGACTTGAGCTCATTGCACAGCTATAGAAGAGCCTCATTTCAGAGGTTTCATCCCAGTCCTGAGGCTGAAGAGCAGCTGGCTTGGCCACTACCTTGTGTCTGGGGTGATCATGCACCCGTGGGTGCTGTTAAGGCTGGAGACTCATCCTGTGTCCTGCTGTGTGGTGGGCAGGGGGAGAGCAGGGATGGGGTGGTGGGAGCAGCCCTTCTCCCAGTGGCCATTTCCTGGTCCTGCTGCCACCAAACTGAGCTCCAGTTGTCTGAGATCAGCAACCATAGGGTGTGCACCGATGCTGCTCAAGAGGGACCCTTCTGACAGCCCAAGAGGCGTCCCAGTGACAGCCTTGCAGCGAGCTGGCGTCCCACCGTGCTGCTCATGCTGCCCCTGGCGTCCGTCTGTCCATCCCCTCTCCATCCTGTCCATCCACATCCATCTGTAAATGGTGTTATTTGTCGCAGCTCCCCCCCTCCCCAGCCGCCCGCAGCCTTGCACCCCCATTCATTTCACCTATGATCTTGTTCTCAGCTATTTTGGAAAGCACACCCCCCTCCCTTGCCCTGGGGCCACCCCTTTACCCCTGCAGCACCCATGGGTGGCCCTGAGCCCTTCCCTGGGTGGGCACTGTAGTTTAGAGCCATCCGTGACTGGCATCAACGGCTCTGGAACTCCATGGATGTGGTTTCCCTTGGGCAGGAGAAAGAAGCAGTGGTTGAACTAAAGCCTGTTGCTGGATGATGCTAAATTAAGTAATGCAAGAAGGGGAGAAGCGGGCAGAGTGGCCTGGGGGTGGGTTTTGTGGCCCTAAGCCAGTGGTTGGACTCATTGTGCTAGACCTAACGTGGCAAGACTAACCTGTTCCCTTTTTTGCGCTAAACCAAGGTAAGAAAACTTACTTTTTTCATGGGGGAAAATAGGGACTTTGAAGTCCTGCCGTGCCATGCTGCTGGGGGGGAGTGGTTGGGGAGGCATGGAGGGAGGTGGCAGCAGTGTTCTTGGTGCTCTCGCGGTGGCAATGCCATGTGTCTGGGGAATGAGCTGCGATCCCTCACAGCCGGGTGCTCAGGGATGCTGCAGTGGGGCTGTGGGACCAAGGCCATGGGGTGTCTGTCAGGGCATCCCTCACCAGCCCCTTCCCCTTCTCTTGCAGATGAGATGAACGACCACCAGAACACGTTGTCCTACGTCCTGATCAATCCCCCTCCGGACACGCGGCTGGAGCTCAACGACATCGTGTAGGTGTTGCCTCCATCCCCTCTTGGCCTCTCCCTGTGCCCCCAGACCTGCCCCAGCACCATGGCCTGCCTCCATTGCATTGCTTTCATCCTTTCTCATCAAGACCAGTGGAGTTTTGCCTCCTTTCCAGGCTGTCCCCATTCCATATGTCCCCAAGCAGTGCCCAAACCGCCCCAGCTTTACCCATCACGGTTCTGACTCTTGGTGTGAAGGTTTTCGCTTGGCTTCTGCTGCTGTGCAGGAAAGGGAAAAATAACTCTTTACTGTTAAGCACAGCACCATGGGGCATCCCTGCATTTCCCAGCCTTGAGGATGGGCCAGACCCGAGTTTAGTGGTTGCACAGCTCCCTGGTGCTGTTGGGGAAGTGGAGGGGTTCCCATTGTTGTAACCAAGCTGTGCTCCGCAGGTACCTGATCCGCTCCGACCCCCTGGCCCACGTGGCCAACGACGGCCACAGCTGCAAGAGCAGCTACAGCAACAAGGTGGGTCCCTGCAACCCCGAAACACGCGACGAGACCCAGCTCTGAGCGGCCCCTGCCTGGGACAGGGTGAGGATGAGGATGGCGGCCGAGGGGAAGGCGGCCGCTGCTGCTGCTGCCCATGGGTGCCCTGGGGGAACGGTGATGCCCAGCCTGGCTGCATGCTGTGCAAGGGGTGCCCCCGGCCCCCGGAGGGACAGGACAGATGGATGGACACCCGCAGGCACCGTGTGGCTTTTAACTTTTTATACCAATACCGCAACTAGTGAGAAAGTCTTCGCTGGTGCTGGTGGGACGTGGCTGAGACCCGATGACAAACGACCCTGTGAGAGCAGGAGGACTGTGTTTAACATTCCCCCCCCTCCCCGATGATGCAGGTTGTTTGCGTTTGATGGGGTTTGTCAATACAGGAGCAAAACTGCACCAAAACCTTCCTCCTTCACCGGGTGTCCCCTCGAGGTACCCAAACTTCTCTTTCACCCAACTCATATTCTTCACCCTCTGTTGGTTTTCTGTTACACCATTGATGGGAGGAGCACTTGGAGCTGTGCCAGGAGGCAGGGAATGATGTGCTGGCGGCTGTGGGGTGGCTGGAATAGGATGGGACATGGCCATGCAGCTCCTTCTGGTGCCATGGTGGGGCTGCGCTGCCGCCAGTGCGCCTTAGCCTCTCACAAACCAAACCCCACCAAAACCAGGTGACTAAACGCCAACTGCCATCCCTATGGCAATGCCTCTTGCCATACGTGCCCAGCTCTAAGCCCAAGCCCCGGCTGTGGGCATGGTGCCCCTGGGTTTGTGTCCCCCATCAAGCTCATCCCCCATTGCTGCTGCTGTTGGAGCTGGACTGCCTGGGGTTCTCTGTGCTGGGGTGGCATGGGACAGACTGGCTGAGAACATGCACTGATGGGGTCAGTGTCTCAGCTCAGCCCCTTCCCCTCCTTCCAGGGGTAGTTTGGGGCCTGACACCCTCTCAGCTGCACAGCCTGGATCTGAATGTCCTTCCTTCCCTTCCCATGGGGCATGACCAGTGCCACCATCAAGGCAGCGGGATCTGCCTGCGCCCCCCTGCCCGCTGCAGCTCCATCCATCCTTGCTGGACTTTCTAACCCAGCAACAGCACGTGTCTGCAGCAGAGGTGCATGAATGTACAGAACTGCATCAACCCGAGGCCCAGAGCACTGCCTATGCTGGCCAACCGCTTCCGACTGCACCCGCAGAGACATCCCCAGAGCAGAGACACCAGATGCGTTTTCCATCTATTTTTGCACACTTGTAAAGGTTTTCTTTGGCTGCCAAGTGAATAACTGACTTGTTACCTTTCTATACCTTTACTTGCATAGGTTAAAACTCCAATGTGCTTTCTTTATTTTAATGAGAAGCCTGTAAAGCACAACGTTGCCATGAAATCCCATCAGCCATCCCAGACCTGCTGCCAGCTGAATGGTTCAGTGCCATGAACATTGGACTTCTGTTCCCCCATGACACTCCCAATAAAAGCTGTTTACAAAAGCAAACCAAAAGCAAACCACAAATACCTGTTTGAAGTTGCAGTTTCGAGCGGTTGTGAGGTGGGTTTGAGGGGATCCTATTTAATTCTAATTGCTGTTTGTTCCTGATGTGTTGTGTTGGTCATGAGGCCTTGTGAGACCTGCATTGGGGACCGTCAGCTGATGGTACATCCTGAGCTTGGAGAGGCACCGCAGGTGAGGGCAATGAGCCCAGCCCAGCCCTTCTGCTTCACTTAGGTGTGGGCACAAACAATGCCTCTGATGGGGTTTTTGGGTTGTTTTGGGGTTTTTTCAGTTATTGAGGGTTTTAATCTAGATGATGTTTGATTTCTTTCCGTCTGTAACGCAGCATGCCAAATACATCATTTGAAATCAGTAAGTTGTTGTAGGCTGAAAAAGAGAGCAAAGTTGAAGGACAAAAGCACACATTGGGTCTGTGTTAAAGCCCCAAGAGGGTCAGATAACTCCAGAAAGGCCTCCTCCTTTAGTGCATTTAATCCTCCAGATTACAGCCAGTGATTTTCCAGTCTCCACTTTGCTTTCAAGGGAGTGTGGAACAAATATTGTTTAGAAAACTCCAACCAAGCACCAAACCCCCAGGCAGAATGGGTGCTGTGATTACCTGCATGTGCTGGACTGCTCAGAACATCATAGGTTTTAGTATGCCCCATCCCTGGCCGTGTTCAAGGCCAGGTTGGACACAGGGGCTTGGAGCAACCTGCTCTAGTGGAAAGCATCCCTGCCCGTGGCAGGGGTTGGAGCTGGATGAGCTTTCAGGTCCCTTCCAACCCAAACCATGCTGGTTCTATGGTATTTCTCTCTCCATTTGGCTGGCTGCTGGTGGGACAGGCTCCATGAGTGCTGTGTTCTGCAGCTAAACCCAGCTCCAAAATGACCCAGCCTCGAGCATCCAGGTTGGCCGCACACACTGCTGGGTAAGTGGTCCCCATCCCAGAGCCCCCCACCGGCTGTACAGACATCGGTGCCACACAGGAGCTCAGCTTTAGGCACCTCCTTCTCCCTGGGCACTCTGAATTCTGACAGACCCTTAATACAAGGAAATAACCTAAGAGGAAACCCCCACACCAAAAGCAGTTTAAACGCTCTCTGGTTTGTGATACTATTAGACAACAGCCCTCAACATGACCATCTTTTGACGATGCTTCTGGTTTTGTTCAAGGTATAAATAGCAGTATTTAAACAGGAAGCTACGTGTATAAACCATTGGCGTTTTGCAGACGTTCTTTCTATGGTGTATATTTATAGCAGACATTCTCTGGGATGTTGACCTCAATACTGTAGATACTTGCCTGTGGTCAATGCAAGTCTGAGAACAAACGTTTAATTTTTCTAATTCTTTAGCCTCAGCTCCAATACTAATGTAAAAACAGAAGTATTTTATTTTTGTAATGGGCCTGGGAATGCTGATGCATCAAGAAGAGCCGTTCCTGCTTGTAAAGGGCCGTCTTGGAGGGGGCCAGCCCCTGTCTGCACTTCCCACAGGGACAATGAGCTGGGAAAAATAGGATTTGCTGAAGGGAATGGTCGTGTTCCACTGTGGAGATGTGACAGGCCCTGGGGGAAGGCAGAAATGAGGATGACCGCAGTAGTTTCAAGTGTAGCAGCAAACGGCTCCATCGCATGTTATGTGTCCACTAACGGTTTCCTACACTAAATATGGACTAAATCCATATATCCTGCATTAAAATTGAATATTAAAGCAAATATTAGAGTATATTTATTTCCTGTTACACCCCTTTTTACCTCAATCCATACAGAACATGACATCTTAATGTCCCCTGGGAGACCTTTCATCTCTCCGGGTCAGCTCACACAGGGATATTTATCAGCAACAGCCAATAAAGCTGCTTCTGAGCCCTGGTCCTGTGACAGGTTCTGCTGGGAGGCCCTGCAGGAGGGGTTTTGTACTGTGAAGATGCTTCACATTTCTGTAAAGACAACGAAATAAAAGAGCTGCATGCAGCAACCATGGAGACTGCGTCTGGTTTTGGTCTCAGAGTGAACTTCATCTTAAAACCTATGGCAAGATGTGGCTCTAGAGTGCCAAAGGCCTGACACGTATGAGCCTGTGTTTCGGGTCATTTCTTCCAGACCTTTTCAACCTCAGCTTTCAAGTCTCTTTCTCATCACAGTTAGATTCACTTCCTGTTGTGGTACAGTAACAGCACGACATCCGAACCACAAAACCCACTGCAGAAATCATACCTGTTCCTGATCCCAGCCCTGCCACCCTCAGCCACCCCGGAGGCTGCATCTCCCTGAACTGCTGGAGTTAAATGTAAACCCCTAATTAACTGAGAGCTGTTGGACATCCCATCCCTGGCAGTGTTCAAGGTCAGGCTGGATGGGGCTTGGAGCAAGCGGCTCTAGTGGAAGGTGTCCCTGCTCATGGCAGGGGGATGGAACTGGATGAGCTTTAAGGTTCCTTCCAGCCCAATTCTATGATTCTCTTACTTTACACTGCAGCCCCAAACCATTGGTTGTAGCAAGTGAAAACTCCAACGACATCGCCAGTTTCTATGCTGTTAACTCTCCAGTGTAGCAGGGAGAAACTGAGCTGATTTTGTTTGCACACTCAACATTCCAGCACCCCATGTTGAACTGTATGGGGGTTTTCAGCATAAGTATTTCCAACTCAGATTACTCTTGAACCCTGCCGCAGAGCGTGATGGAAACGTGACAGACATTGACTACAGATGCAAACAGCACGTGCAAATACACATGTATAGATGATGCATGAAGAGTTTGAGAAATCACATTGAAGAGCACTTTAAAGAAGGACGCTTTTGTGTTAATTACGTGTAAGAAATCAACAGAGATATTACTCTATATAGGAACTAATTCTCTAGCTCAGAGCAAACACAGTGGGAGCGCTGTGGTTCGTTTGCTGTGAGCTCTATGGAAGGCTTACAGGGGGTTTGGCTTAGGCACATCTTTGGAAAATTCAGTGGAGTAAAAAAAATAGCCCTTGCTTTCAGACAGCAATCAGTTTATTCCTCTTTGGTCATAGGAAAAGCTGATGCTGTAGCTGTACCTCAAGCTCCCCCTCTTTTCTGCCCAAACTCCCAGGAAACACAAGAACCTTTGTGAAACTGGAAAAGTTTTTTTAGCCAAAGGCAGTTCTTGTTTTACACAGTGAAGGGGGAAGGACCCTGGCTCCAATCAATCCTGGTGAATCACAAACTAGACAGCTTAAGCTACAGATTGACAAGTTACTTCTCTTTCTCTAGAGAAGGCACCCAGATGTAGTGTAGCACCAGCAACTGCCCAGGCCTTTCACTTGGGAGGGCGTTTGCATGAAGCTTGAGTGGTTGTGGACAGGCAAAATGTCATTTTCTAAGCAGTGATTTCTAGAAGATGAGACATCAGCAGGGAAGATGCTGCAACCATTCTTCCATGGCAGCTGCCAGTGCACGGATCACCCACCTGTTCCTGCATGGGATGATTTTCAGACATTGAGTGTCACTGCCCCACAACCACATTTACCCTGGGCTGACCCCAGGCGGTGAACACAGTGAGGCTGACATTTGGATTATACAAAACCTATGTAACAAAATGAATTATTCTCCCTGCTACAAAACACTGCATTTGCCTACACACACCTGCAGGTTTCCCCACATTCCCCTGCACATTCATGCACAAATTCTACATCATCATCTTACAGCCAGCTTTCCCTCTCTTCCTGTTTCCAGACTAAATCAATAGACCATATTCCTTGCCAAGGTATTTGAGATTAATGTTCTTTTGATAATTAAAACTCAAGACTATCAGTTTTCCAGAGAATTTAATCTCGTCGAAGGTGACTTACTCCTCCACTTCCTCTATGATCCTCAGCTCGGCACTTGGGACTATACATTGCCTACAGATGAACTCCTCTCCCTGTCCAAATGGGTGTCACACCCTATTGCTTCCAGTATTAAACAAAGCCACACTGCAGCAGGAAAAATCAGGACCTGATCTAGCACAATGACATCCCGGAGGATGCCTTCTATTCCAGTCCTTTCTACGGGCACTGAGCTCTCTCAGCCTGAATGAAATACAGAAAAGCAAAAAGCACTGGGATCACCGATTTATTCTTTTTTCAATCTACACACAAGGATTAGCTGACTGGAAAAGATTATTGTACTGTCACAGAAAATTATTCCTGCACCAAAGAAGTCTACAGCCTTGAGAATACAAATTTCATTTCTATGCAGCTCATATGGACGCATTATGAAGCTTCAACTACCAGCCCATTAGCAAATTCTAGAGGCAAATCACACACAAGCTAATACTGAAAAGCCCAACAAAAGAAACTCTCTTAATGCTTCCAAACCTCTGTCACTGGCTACACAGATCAAAGAAAACCCACCAGCCAGGTTCAAGAGTCTGAACTGATGAAATAAATCCTTAATGAGACTGTTAAATCACTTTCCAATTGTCTGAAAGCCTTTTGGTCAACTTGCTGCATGCTGCAATGAGGGTCAGGAGAATGAAGCTCTTGTCATGAAGTTGTTACAGCTATTTACAAGTGAAGCTTTCTAAAAGCACAACTGAACATAGACTAGCACATCTTTAAAGCATATTAGTTCTTTGAGGGGATGAGGTGTCACAACGACAAAAGTACACATGAAATAAAAAGGAAATCAGTTAATGGTTTTTATTAAATTTCAGTGTTTCATAAAATAAATATGGTATATAATATCAAACAGTGAGAAATAAAGCACAAGCATGAAAAGCATGGTAACAAAAGCTACACTCATGACTGTGTTTAATACTTAGCACTTTAGAAACCATAAAGCCTTTAATTATTTACAAGCAGCAAACTATCTAACATAATTTACAAAGTTGCAGCAGCCTAGTCAAGGAGTTCTGGAAGGGGATAAGTAAAATGGAGAGACCACAATGGAAGACCTTCACTTTGCTCTATCTAGTCAGCACTTTATTACGTACCCTATTTTCCCCTTATGTACATAACTCTTTATAACTTCCTTTATTCTCAGAGCTTAATAATTACACTATAACGTCTTGTAGAGCTCAGTTCATCTCTAGAATGGTGTAGTGCCTTTTGCACTGAAGAGATACGGATTCAAGTAACACTTCAAATTAAAGTAAACATGTGCAAACCAAGGTTATAAGCCTATATGACCCTCAGGTAGCCGTGTCAGACCGGATGGTGCAGGCGCACGTTAGCAGATTAACTTAGGTAACGGCTACAGAAACCTACTCTGAAGTCTGGCTGGGGCCACAAATGAGAAGTGGGAGTATTAAAAGAATGGAACTGAACTGCAAATATACCCTGGTACCACAGACAAAAATTTAATCTGCTGAAACACAAAGACTTTTAAGGTTATAACTCAAGGTTTAATATTTCAACATGAAAAGAAATCCAAAGCCATTTGACTTATTTGGGCTTCTGAAACAAATGCAAATGTCTCTGTTTAAAAATTGCTTTTAAATGAGAAAAACAAATCAATATATATTAATATCTCACCCAAATAAAAAACATAACACACTCTTCATCTTTGAGCATGCTGCTCATTCGGAATAAAGACAGGACAAAGAAAGTAGAATTACATTTCATGATGTAATAAAAACATTAAAATCTGTGATCATTAAGTGCACCATCGTACAGGAGTAGCGTGCTCAGAGTGGAAATGTTCTATACCTACCAGATTCCATCTCTTATTAAAGCAAACAAATCTTTAGGACACTACCTGAAACTGAAATCAGTAATGACTGTGCTCTGTTCAGCTCGCCTTAAGTTTCAGTCAGGCAGGTTGCAGCTAGTAGCACCTGTAGTATGCCTCTTCACAATTGTATTCCAGACATCTTTACATTTGTGAACAACTTGCTTTTTTATGAAAGACTGGCTTTTGCAATCCTTGCAATGCTTATCCTAAAGAGATACTGCGAGTAAACTCTGTTCTGAGCAGCACAAGTTGGGGGCTTTGTTCAGAAATCTGAGCTGGACTTAACGCTGGCAGTAGATACAGTACAAGAAGTTGATGTATTAAACAGTTCCTCAAAAAAGTCCGAAAGGAAGGTTTCCCTAAAGACTGTTTAAAAAACCAAACTAAACCCAAAGCACTTCACCCAAGATCTGTTCAATCCTTCTACTGAAGTTCAGAGCTCGCCAACTTTAAGAGTGACAGGAGAAAGGAGGGAATGAGGTGGAGAGGAAACAGAACTAAATTATTCCCAATCTGTACCAATGAAAAGCTTCAAGTAAAAAGAAATCCACTTGTTAAAGATCTTGCTACATGCACAGTCCCTCATCAGTTGAAAGCCACAGTAGTTAGCATTGGGTGTAACAGCAGATTTATTTATTATTCATAAAAAACACTGGCAATGTTCCTTCATTCTTTGTAACTTGCATCCACGGTTTCTGTTTAGAAGCTTCTTAAAAAATGTCTATGGTTCTGCACATTTCATACCAAACTGGAGGAAAATGGTAAACATGTCTTCTTTCAATGCCATCCCGTTCAGCGATCCTCTCCCTAAGAACTCAGTGTCATTTACGAGTCTGAGTCTTCTTTGGCACTGCAGGTCGCTTGGCTTGCCACAAGTGGTTATGAATAGTAAGAGCATCCACACTGACAGACATGGTTTTGGCTGGAATCACATTAAACTGTTTTCTGTCCGAACTGTACTTATAAAGTTTGTCAATCATTTTCTTGGTGATGCTCTTTGGACCTGTTCCAGTCAGCTTGTAGATTTCCTCAGTGTCAGGATAGTAGCAATAAAGTGCTCTGAACTGGCAGCCAGCATCACGGAACAAAATGATGTAGTGGTTGGCATCACATTTTTCTAGTTCCTGCATTAAAACCCAAACATATACATAGATTAATACAGGAGTTTTCACCGTGAACATGTCAAGCTTTAAGTTTCCACATATAGCTGAATAAGTGTTATAACTATGATTTTCAGTCCTTTTATAAGCTTATGCGTTCAACTCTTAATACAGGATCATGCTTTACACAAGTCCATACAGTCAAGAGAAACAAAGGACCCTCAATGCAGGTACATTTTAGGAAATGGCATTTGCTACAGCATATCAGTGGGGTTATGAAATAAGCATTAAAGATACATTTTGTTGAGTGCATTAATAATACTGTATTGTACCTCTAATATTGAATTCTTATGTGGTTCATTCACTTTTCCAGCAAGACAGCAATGAGAGATTGCATTGTGAATAATATGTTTGTTTGATTTGCTGCTGGGTTCCTTAAATAATTTTGGACCTAAGGAAGATAAAGAAGTAAAAATTATTTGCTTCACATTTATGAGCATTAAGATTTTCATTCAAAGTGAAAACAGAAAACCTTCCATAATAACTTAAGAGATATTAAACAGAACAAAATACACTTCAACTTCCCCAAAATAAAAGTGTGTCACATAAAATACATCACAGCTTTTTTAAGACCTGCTATTCATCACAAATGCTCAAATTGAAGCAGTCACCTGTGTATTCTGCCACTGAAGCAATAGAAGATGCAGTTGAAGCATTCTCCCAATCTCTTTCTGTGTTTCTGCTGGGGTTTCTGCTCAGTATTGGTAAGGACTCCATTGATTCAACTCTGGGGGGGTGGAATATAAAAAATTACAGACACGATTTTGATTTGAAAAATGAACCCTCTTAAATGAATTCATCAGTTGCTGGCTCTGAATGGAAAAGACTAAAGTCCCTTTTCCTCTCCCAAACAGCCAGATTCTCCCTATTCAGTCATCAAAGTGAAATTCTATTCTTCCACTGGGAGAAAACAAAACAAATAGCAAGTTTGTACAGAACATGGGAGCTGGCAGCCACATAAAACAGAAGATGAATTCACTATTTAGAACTGGGCCTCTGTGCCAACAAACTGAAGCCAACAACACTGAATCCCAACACTAAAATATACTAAAGTTAAGCTTATTTTTCTACCTCTGAGATGGCGTGCCGCCGGAGTGCACACTTTCAGGTTCAGTTGTTGCTGCTGAGGCCAATGACAAGCTGGAACCAGACTGAGCACTGCTCAGATTGTCAGCTACAAAATAAAAGAGAATGTGTGAAACACATTTTGTTAACATGGGTTTGCGGACCCAGTGAGAGCAAACAAATCACAACTCTTACGTGTGGAAGAACACTTTGTCCCTGAATCGCTGTAAGATTCTTCACGATGGACTGACTTGGGCCTGGGTTTTTTGGGCTTGGATTTGGGTTTGCTGAGCCCTTGCTCCTCCAAAATTTGCTGCTGTTTTTTCCTTAGATATTCTTGCTTGATAAGTTCTCTTCGAGCTTTCTCCTCTTCTTTCCGTATTCGGTCCTCCTCAGCTTTGCGACTAAAAAGCAAACACAATGTTATATTCAACATATAACAGCTCTCCTTCTCTTCAAGATAAAAAGAAGTATTCCTTTCCAGATGTCATTACCGAGCTTCATCTCTTTTCTGTTCAACTTCAGCCTCCAACTGCTGTTTCCGAATCCGAGCCTCCTCAGCCTTGCGCTGCTGCTTCAAGAGGAACGCTGCACGTTTCTTTGCGAGCTCATCTTCTGCTTTCTGTTCATCCTGTAAAATTCAGAGCATTTTAAAGAACAGAAGAGAATATCCTGTGCTGGACATCACAACATTGGATACCAGGCAGATTTTAGGAAAACATAAGCTGTTACTTTGGGAAATCTTTTCATTCTGATAATTGCTGACTGTAAATCAGAACTGTATCGAACTCTTTGTGGCTCAACAATAATTTTAGAGGCAATTTCACTGTTCCCTTAAGTCTGTGAGGAGAAAAATAAGAGTGTCATCTTACTCTGACTTGCTCTGAAGCATGCTTCATCACCACAAAAACTTCAAGAACTGCAAATTACAATGCAACTACCACGTGGGCTAGGATGGACGGCACAAACCACCCCAGCATAATGATAACCTCTGAGTCAGTCAGTATATAATCACACTGTATAAAACAAGAAGTTAAATTCAGGAGGACTGAGACATCCCAGCCTGACTTTCTTGAAGGAGAAATTAAAAAAGTATCACCATGTCAGCACATTTAAGGCACTTACAATAATCATTGCTAAGCACATATTAAGGTATTAAATGTTCTGTCAGCAGTTCTGAACTTCAATAGAAGGAGAATGCACACTACCTAAAATATATCCAACCCAACAAGAAGAAATAGCACTGTCCCAAAAGCCCATCAGCTTAACAACAAGCCTTCTCCAAGCCAGTTACATGTGAAATGAGAAAAATTACTTGAATATATTTTCATTGTGAGCCCTGTACACTACCACTATAAGACAAAACCAAAAGCTGTATGGAAAACAGCCATTTCTTCCCACAGTGCACTGAAGCATCTAATTTTTCACGTGCGTCTACATACAACTAAATTCTCTGTTAGAGCCCTTGAATATTAGGCTGCTTAAAATTGGAGAAATCTGGGTGCAAATGCCAAAAGCAGCCCAGTTCAGACTCCAGCAGGTTTTCCTAGATCCCTGTGTTCTGTCAGAACTCTTTCTTTCACTTGACACAGGTTCACAGCAGTAAATTCTGCCCTTGCACTCTGTGATTCTTTTGTACTGTACCTCAGAAGAATCTATGGGAAAGAAGGAAAGCAAGGTTAATCCTTGTTCCTAGTAAAGTTAACATGGATTTCATACATTAAGTCAAACCCTTTTTTTCTCCACAAGCAGCTCTTTCCCAATGCAGTTTTTTAAATCCTAATATCGCAACCGAAAGGTACTGTGTTCATCAGAAGACTGAAGAACGAAGTGGACTAAGCCAGTTCTAAAGCTAGGCAAATGGGTAACAATAACCAAATATAGAAAAGTAATATATTTACCTTGAAGAAAAAGCCCACACCAGACTTCTGATCACCTTCACTAATCATATCTGTAGAGCTATCCAGGTTTTCAAGTTCTCCTTCATCTGGAGCTTTTAAGTCAGACAAGTCTACTTCAATGAGATTAGCCTTGCTTCTCAGTGGCTCATCCACTGGGACATTTTCTTTTCCTGAGCCATCAGAAGAATTCAACCCTGTTTCCTTGAAGCTGTTATTCACCTCCTTGCTCATTTCAGAAATAATATTTGCATCTTTGGAGGTGGAGAGAACAAGTGCCCTTTGATTGCTCTCATCATGAAGTCTATACGTATCAAAGAAACACTTCTCTTGAGAACCACTCCCATGATCAGGGCTACTTTCCAAGCCAATTTCTGTTGGTGTCTTTAACAAACTATTGGATGGAAACGGTCTTAAATGCGGTAGGGTGTCTAGGCTTTGTGTTGGGGTTTTAACACGTGTTGAATTTTGCTGTCTGTCTTTACTGACTTTCAAATCAGATGGTCTCCCTGACCGAGGGCTCCTTCCTTGACCAAATCGAGGGGGTTTACGAAGACTGTTCATTCCAGTTGGAGAGAGGGGCTCAACAAAGTGAATTGATGGTTTTACTTTTTGGTCCTGAGAGTTACTTCTGGTTCCCGGCGATGGCACTGTTGGAGATTTCATAAGTAGTTCCTGTTGCTGAGAAATCTTCAATATAGCCTGCTGAAGTGTACTGATAGTTTCATTTAGTTTCTCAATAGAAAGATCACATTCATTTATATCCACTTCAGTAACATTGTCTTCTAGGAGGGCAACAGAAATAATTTTGCTTTTCTCCAAGTCATGTATAGCAGCAGAGTCTTTTGCTTTGTGTTGCTCAGCAAAAGCGAGGCTTTCTTGCATTTTTACTTTTGTTACTTCTGGAGAATCGTTGAGCATTTCTTCTCTCTCATCCTCTTTCACAAGGAACTCCTCAGATTTGGAACCCAAAGAAACTTCATCTAAGTCTTCACCATTGTGCCGAGAATATTCCTTTGCAAAATGTTCTGGTTTAAGAGGTTGGGGAACATCAGGAGATTTCCCTTTTTTAACAACATGCAGGAAAGCTGCCTTGCCTAATTTTAGTCGCTGCCTTGCTGATAAGGCTTCCATCTTCTTCTTCTGAGCTTCTATTGCCCTTCTTTTCTCTTCCAACTGCATATGAAGCTGCACTAGTTCAGAAGCTAAAAGATTAACGTTATCTTTATTTTGCCTGTTGGGGCTTTGTTCTCGCTTTTGTTTCCAGGTGGTCAGTGGTGCTGGGCAGCTTTCTGATCCATCTGGTGTGGTCTTCTGTGAACTACTTGTGCTGGACTTTGTTTCATAGCTATTAAGTCTCTGAAGCTTTCGTTCAGCAAAGTTGGTCATTCGGACACTCCCGCTAGTCATGGACACACTGCTAACTTGAGATATTGTACTCAAGCATGGGCTGGAACGTCCACTGGCATCATCCTTGTCTTCGTGTTCTTTTACCTTCATGTCTTCTTGCAGTTTTGCAGATTCTTCCTCACCAATGTATTTAGCAACTATAGGATGGTCATCTATGACTACCAAATCCTGTTCAGCGTCTTCTATGTCTAAGAGATCTGAATCAGAGTCCTGTCTCACCATAGTCCATGTAGCATCCGCAACATGCGAATTGAGACTTTTCACGTAACTTACATTGACTTTACTTGCTATGTCATCATCAGATTTAGCAGCATGAAGAAAAAATCCTCCAGTGGATAGTTCCTGAGGGGAAGGATCTAGACTGCTACTAGCCAAAGGTTTGGAAGCCTCTAAACCTCCCTCCACCAGTGCCACTGGATCTGCAGTTGTAGGGTCTGCAACTGGAGTGAAATCAGAACTAGAAATTGGAGTAAAAGTCCTGTTGAGGTCATGCTCACCATGACTGCTGTTTGTTTTCTTGCGGATCAAAGACAAGTGTCCTTCATTTAATCTTTTTGCTGTAAAACTCCTTTGTTTCCCTTCCCCACATTCATCCTCTTTGTTGATGATTTGTTTCTCCTTTGCTGGTTTTAGAACAGCAGGCATTAGAGGCTCCAAGTAAAAACTGTCCGGTTTGCTTTCTGAAGTCTCACTATTTGTTTTTGGAGACCATGCAGATGTAACTATGCTGGGCACCCTGGCTGATGCATTCTGCAATTCCACATCAGCACGGTTTGGCCTTTCTTCAGATCTGATTATTGCAATAAGCTCTTCATCTTCATCCTCAATTTCAACATTGTTCAGCAAGCTCTTCCCATTAGTCTTCATGGATGGAGGATGGGGCTGATTTTTTGGAGTTACATTAACAATGTTTGAAGCAAGGCTGTCTTTGCTGATTGATCTAGCCAGACTAATGCTATCGCCAGACCCAGGGTCCACATCAGTACTGGCAGAATGATGAAGAGCAAATGGCGTTGGCTGCGACAGAGGCCTAGAAAAGATAAGAACATTCTACTGATGCTTAAGCACAAAAAGTTATAGGACCTTGATGAAAACAGTGACAACTTTTACTCCTTTGTATCCTTTATCAAAAGTGACCAGCAATACTAAATAGCAACTTCAGTTGTATGTTTAAAGTCTTTTCAATTGCAAGCTCAAAACCACTCATCTCTGAAAATGTACCTTTATAGAAAACTAAAGTGACTCTCAGTGAAGTTCTAAGGAAGTGATACCACATCGCTACAGTGGCTGTCACGGTATCCTTTCATTAGGCAGTACTGGAATACTTGAATGCATCTCTTACCTGGGTTTCCTATCTGGCCATGCAAGAATTGAACCTCGTGGCTGCCCATCAACACGGGTCAAAGAATTAGAACGATGTCGATGACCTGAAATACATATTTTAAACCGTTAACAGTTTAGAAATGTTCTTTAAATAAGCACTCTGACTTCATTTAAGAGCAAACATAATAAACCTTTTCACCAAGAGATGGCAGCAGCAAACAGATTTGCTGAAATAATAACCAAAGACAAACAAAGCCTGAAAAAAATGTAAGGAAAAGCAATGACATCCACACATCTGACTGTTGGCTTTTCAAAGATCAAACTGTTCAATTTGCTTTCCTTGTCATGCCCCCAACCTTTTAAAAAGTCCTCACTGTCTGTTGTTAGAGCTTAAGAAGTTGGAATGTTTGGTTGGTACCTTAGCTGAGCATCCCTGGATAAGTATAGGCCCTAGGTTTTCAGTAATACAAAACGTTTAGTGAAAATATGTCGGTTCCTAGAGTGAATTGTCATTCTGGATGAAAACTGCACTTCCTAAGACCTGGCAAGGGGGTTTCTCCTTTCTTTTCACAGAATTTACATTATTAGTGTTAATTTCTTGCACTTGAGATTCTGAGAAATAAGCTCACTTCTTTGAGAATACCTCATATAATGCAAACAAAGGTGATTTACTCAAACTCAACTTGCTTACCACCTGGCTGACTGCAGTTTATTTCCACTTTGGCTCATTCAAATATATTAACTTACATTTTTATTCATTACTCTATTGACATTGATGGTCACTGCTTGTTGAAATGCAAATTCAAGGTAGACTTACCAGGGCTGTCTTCTCCCTGTAAAGATTTTTGTTGCTTTTGTCTCAAAGGGAGCAGTGGATGGGAAGGGCTAAAAGCAGGGCTTCCTCCTTTGCCACTAAGTCAGAAAAGGAAATTTTCATTACTACTTACATGGCTGGTAAAGATGAGCTGCTTGAACAGTTTTCATGTTTTAACAGCCCTTTTCAAAGCAGAAATTAGACTAACTTCTTCTGTCATACAATGGTGACATTAACTGATGGGGCTTATTGGCATTTGCCAAACAAAGATCAAAATAGCACCAAGTGCTGCTCTGAACTTGAGAACTGATAATATATTAGAGACTCGCTGCACACAACTCACATTCACTCAGTTGGTAGTAAATGTTTAGCAGCAGGAATTATATGTTATCCAAATGGAAGCATAAGTTGAAGATTAGTCTAAAGAACATGAAATCAGACTTACAGATAGTCAGGCTCCTCAGGGTGCAGGTAGTATCTACTGCAAGCTTCAGAGCCTGCCTGAGCTGCAGGCTGCAAGTCTGCTGGACTTGTACTAGCAGGGCTGGCCATGAAACTGCGCTTGGTTGCATTGGAAATGGGAACAGGCGGACGACTGCTTTTCTGCTGCAACACTGCTTTAACTGTGCACATATTTACAACATTAACATAACTTATACTAGTCATCAAAATAACAAAACAGAACAGAACCTTTACACATTAGAATGAAAATTTTATGACACAATTCTAAAATGAAACTTTAGGCCCTACTTGTTATCTAATGTATTTTATGGTGAAGGTAAAGGAAAGAAAGTTACAAGTAAGAAATAGTGAGCTTAGGGAAAAACTTATCTGCCTACCTCATTCAAAGAATTAGAACTCAAGTGGATCTAGAACTAACTTTCCTTCTGTTTTTACTGCTTTTGAAGATCCCCAGCAAGCAGAAACAAAACTCCAAAGGAAACACCGCTGTGCAACTGAAATGCAAGTATCTTTTAAATAACATGCTAACATCCATAAGGAGTTAAAAACTTACCATCCTTTATTTCCTGAACATCTCTTGGTTGTACAAAGTCTGGTTTGACATTCTCAAACCACCAGAAGAGTTCCGCAATGAATACCATGACATTAGGCTAAAACAGAAACAAAATAAAAACGCAACTCACAGTCACAAAGCCCTTGTGATTTACCTATATTTTAGTTTAAAACGTATCCTTCATTATGTTTCTTACCTTTAAAACCAAAGGAGCATATAACATGTCCTCCAATGTGAGGTAAAAGCATTTGTTTAGATATTCATTTGAGAATTCTCTCAAAAGTTGAATATTATAGAGGCTGTCTGCAATTGATGTTACCTCCTTCAAACAAATATCTAGAAAGGTGAAAAAGGTAAGTTACGACACTACAATGTTTTTAGCAAAGACAACTCATGTTTGCAATGCTGAAAAGTGACAATTGCTGAAGAATGGAGAAAATATTTTAAAATCTAATTTTAAAATGTCAAATTATATACTCTTACAGAACATGAGGATGATCAGCTAACGCAGTAGTGGACACATACTCCTTTTTTATGGTCTACTGAAACCAAGCTTAGCTAGTTAAGCACAGAAAGGCATATCACCTACATATATTAATGGATTATTTTGTAGCTCGTAATATACAGAGCAGAGCCTTCTAAATACAGTAAGTAAAAAACCAAAATTGGAGGTTACATCTTAAAATACACTGAGGCAGACTCCATGTGACCCAACTCTAACTTGCTGTATTCCACTACTTAATAGATGCGTTGCATTTTCACTTCATAATGTATTTCTAGTTCAACTTTCAAAGATTAAAGAATATTTATCTATATATTTAAGCCTTTACTACATACCATCCAGTTTCATTTGCTCTGGACAATAATAGTGTATGACAGCCAGAAGAGCAGCACCATCGCTACCGTCCTTCATCAAATCTTCAAGCAAAGGGAAGTAAGGGAGTTGCCTGCTTGAAAGATGGTCTCTCCGGTAACGCACCTACCGAAAGAAAACAAGTGATCATGTGATGCTAACAAACAGAAAAGAAGAAGGGAAAAAAAAGGAATTAAGCATTGAAAACTCTTTACAGTGGATCCTTCACAGCATTCTGCTTTAAGTCAAAAGCAATTTACAAGCTTACTTTTCCCTCAATGGAAGCCAATTCTGCAGAATACGGTGCTTCCCTTTTAATCACTCTCTTGCATCTGGCAGCAATCCATGCTGCTGGATTCCTAGCTTCATTCACAAATTTTAACTTACTGCAAGCAATTTAAGTCAAAATCCTTCCACAGAGATGCATGAATGCAGCAGATCCAAAGAAAGAGACACCGATAACTACATGAGAACGCTTAAAGCTTGGGAAAAACAAAACAAAAACACAGCAAAAGATAATTCAGGTGGGCTCGTGATTTCTCATACATTACCTACATCCACAGACTTGTCAGTCCACAGACAGCAAAGTTCTCTCAGAGATACTCAAAACGTGGTATGTCTGGCAAGCCAGCACACAATATGAATATCATGCAAAAGAAAAGAGCATGGCCTTTTCCAAAAAGCAAGAGGAGCAAGTAGAGCCTTTAAATCAACGGCAAAACTCTCCTTGATTTCACTATAGATCAGAATCAAACTCTTGTGCAAACCATCCCCCAGCCCTCACAGAATTTGGAGCATAGCTGAAGAACAGCTAATGCCAGTCAACTAAAGAACAAATCTTGGCATTGCTTCTTGCAATTTGTGCAAGAAAAGTTTTAGTGTTGATGTTCACTAAGCACCCACACGCTAGTAGGCTGGAAGGTTGTGTCTAAGCTCAAGCAGCAAAGCAGTTGGGCAAGCAGAAGAACTACAGACGACAGAGGCCAGCAGAAATACCTTACAGTGTTGGGAAAAGACTCCTTTTACACGTTAGTGCATTAATATCACTTAGCATTTAACAAACTATCTTGGCTGATGCGCTGTTATACAGAGAATGTATTTAGTTGTCAGAGGCAAGCTGGATTTTATCAATGGGATCATAGACTTCCCAGGACAACCTAGGAAAGCTCTACACAAACACACACATACTCATATGTGTCAATTAGGATAGCACAGGCTGAGAAAAAAGTCTGTTCAAAGGAACAAAAGTCACTTACAGTCAGAGCACTAAGCAGCAGTCAATTTATTTTGCACAACTATGTTATGCTAAGCTTCCCTGGCAAAGGCAAGAAACTCTAAAAGCTACTTCTATATGTTAATGCTCTTTTCCTGTCCTTTTACCAGGTGCAAGTTACTTTTTTTTTCCCCAGCCTGAAGCACTCCACAAACATGTAATGGAATGTGAATCATACTGTACCACACGAGCATATTCCACTGGTTCCAGCATGCAGTGCGATAGGGCATGCATCAGATCGGGCTTACACAAAAAGAAACGGTGAGACACACGACGGTGGTTATTCAAACAAGAAACAAATCAACTGCATTAGCAACATCCATTATGCACTGGAAATGTGGTCATTAAGTCTGATAAAGTAAGTATGCACACTAAGGTGAACTGGTTAGCTTAAAAGGTTCAGCACTTATGCACTTAGATGAAGGAAGCATATTAAAGACAAACTTCAGAAACTTTAATTCCTCCCGTATTTAAAGTAGATACAAGTAACGCCTTTCCAACAGGCTTAAATGGAATTTAAACTAACTACAGTCAATACTGAGAACTAGAATTCCTTGTTTATTTTAGCTCTGGTGAAAAAAGCACGTATTTATCATCAGAGTTTTTGTACAGACATAAATTAATTCCTTATTTTTCTCTCAATTATTCTTCTCTTAATCATCCAGTCTTTTACACTGAAAATTCTGAATTCTTTCTTGTATGCTAAGCTGAGTTTTGTGGTTTGGTCCCTCCCCTCCACCCACACATACAATGTATGCCATTTGTACGCATTAAAGCGCAGAAGTGGGGGCTACTGAAATAGAGACAACTTTGTATTTAAAAAATAGATCACAAAAGAAAAACTATGGAAGTGACAGTCTGACAGCTACTATGGAGACTGCTAAATCTGTCAGTAAACCAGTATAACCCCAGTGGTAGTGGACTAGCAGTGAGATAACCTCTGTTTACTCCTTCCTTTACCACCAACTTGGTCAATGACACCCTTGCAAGTCATTTCCATTCCTGTAGCTTCTTCTACTCTCACCCAGTTGTCTCTAAACAAAACATAAACCTGCTCAGTTTCCTCGAAAGGCTATCAAGTATCAGCCTCAAATACAGATGTGGCCTTTAAGCACGCGAGAATGTAAGCGATAAGCACTAGGTTAATACTTCACTACGCACAGGTCATTAAAGGAGGCTGGAAGTCAGGTTTTATTAGCCTGCAGATCTCCACTTGCAATTCCTTTATTTCAGATATTTCAAGTTTTTATTGCGGTCCATACATTTGGTTCAAGCAAATAAAGAGTAAAAGGCAGAGGAGTGGGACTGAGCAGAGATTGTGCCCAATCACACCTGCCTTTTCCAAGCACACTGCTCTTTGGAATTTGCAAAGAGACAACAGCTCTCATCTTCCCAGGGAGAAAATGAAAACACCAACTCTGAGTGCAGGAAAAGGGCAGTGAGGCTAGGGAAAGCAAAGGAACAAAGATAAATCTCTGCAAGTTGGTATATAACCAAGAAACTCAGACAAAGGGGAGCAGGCTTGTGTACCAGAACTACAATTTGATTGGTTTTTTCTGTGTATCTAGTGGAATTGATATTCCATTTCACATGTCACCATAAGGAAAATAAGTATTTTCTTCTGATATGTACACGGCCTTTCCTCCTCCCATTATGGCAGCATTTACTAAGCAAACAACTCCAGCAACTATTGTAATGGATCCAAACTGATTTGTCAAATTTCCTACCCCCGCCTCAAGCGTTCTGGTTTTGACAGATTTACAAACCTGTGCAAGAGCCTTATTTAATGAGCTACTGCAAAGATCTCAGTATCTGAACTATGGATTCAAAGATTAAACAACCATTTAAACCGACCAGCTTTTATATCACCTTAGTGCTATGATCAATTGCCTCCTTACAACAACAATAGTAAATGCAACCATTTCAACTGTTAATTTTCTAGCTTTTTGCTGCTGCTCCATATCCCTCACTCCTGCACTGTGCAAACAATTTTGAAGTGAAGTGATTATGCTGTATGCTGTACAGTATGCAAAAATCATGTTATGGAAACTAAGCCTGATGATCCAAAAGCTTACAGGTGTTTTCTCAAAGACCATCTAAGAAGCATTGCAATGGAAGCAAACACTCTGAAGAAATTCAAAAAGCCATGATTTTGTGGATGACAACTGGTGTAAAAGTAGTTCACTTACAGGTACTAATTTCCAATACCATTTGGAAGGAGACTGCTCAGGAAGCAAGGAAAGGAATGTAGGAATAGGAAAGGAACATCAGCAATGCAAGTTAAAAGCAGTAATACTTAAATGCACTTTAGCAATAAACACTTTCATGTTTTAGAGGGGCTGTAGCCTAGAAATTTTGATTTAAAAATATTAAAAGGAGACCCAAAAGTCAATAGAATCAAATAATTAAAGGGATCCTCAGACCGTGAATCAACTTGTAAATGAAACAGCTCTTTAGTCCCTTATTGTTGAAGCACACTTTACATAAAAAAGCACATGAAAAACATTTGCCACTGACACAAAAGTTAAATCACTTGAGCTGTGTTCATGTGTCACATTTTTATCCTCTCTACACAGCAATGCCAATCTGAGGAAAGAATATAGCAGCCTTTTTTAAGGCTTCATTAAATCATAAATTGGGAGCTCAGTTATCACACGGTATATTTGAGAAAGATCTGGTTTACATTCTCCATAAATGAAAGTGTTCTTATTTTGCAATGTTAGTGCATTGTGATATAATTTCTAGGGAAAAGGGTGGAAAAAACTACAAACACATATAACACTTGAATGCCAAGAGTGTGCTTAAGAGATAGAACTTGAATAAGCCTCTGAATACACATTAGACAATTAACCCATGCAAAATGAATATGTCCCAAGAGCTTTCAAAATATATAATATATATTTTGTGCTGTGAAAGCTGAGTCATATTTATTACCCATGTAAAGTTGATACAAGTTATTTTAAGTTGAAGCAAGTTGGTTTTGTCCAACTGAAACTTAAAAGAAAGTCAGAAGATATCAGCGGGCTTGAGAAGTAAGGAAGGGCACTGACGATAGACAGAGAACAAACTGCATGCACAAAACCTTAGGAGTATCGAGGACTGGACACCTCCTGTTTCTCTAACAAAAAAAACTATTGAGATATTTATATTTAAATCCACTAACCATCAAACAAACCAAAAGTCACAACTGAAGACAAATCTGGGTTACCTTTTGGTGTCCTGGACTTTCCATTAGCTGCTGTTTTAATTTAATCTCTTTCTCTGTGATCTCTCTCATTTTAAGGTTCACCTAAAAAGGCAGCGAATAGGAAAGATATTAAAATACATCTGAACACGTTTCAACAACTCAAGTTTTCTTCTTCTTCCTCTTACTTAATGGTCAATCCATTCTACAGACATAAAAGGTTCATAGAATAATGTGTTACAACAGTTTTCAAGACCAACTTAATTATTAGCAGTAGCTATAATCACAAGGGAATCCTGGGTTTGCAAAGGAGGCATTCTCTTTGGAATGTGATCTGCTGTCACTTAAAAGGGTTTCAGTAACAACCCCTACCCTTTGAAAAGTTTCAGTATTTCTGTTAAATGTATTCAAGTTAGTCAGAGTTAAGTCTATCCTGTTATTTAACATGAAACAATGCTTCACCTAAAAAAATCCCAGACCTCATAGCAGCTTGTCTGAAAATAAAGAACCCAATTTCTTCATGTTCCTAATTTAGTTATTAATTATATTCTGTATTTTAAAATTTGAGTTGAAAAATTTACCAGTTTTATTACAGCATCCCTAAGAAAAAGAAACTGCCTTTCCCTGCTAGTTTGATTCTCTTTCCCAAAGCTTACAGAAACCTTGGGAAGTCAAGCCTGAAGATGAAATTAGAATATGCTGCAGTAATAAGGGAATCAAGTACCATTAATAATAATCTATATTAGGAGAACATTATATCCAGCTACTATTGGACTTGAGGTAACAAGTAACAATGCAATAATTAAAGCAGCTCTCTTCACCTGAAGTGGAAAAGGTGATAAAACTGCCCAGGTAAGGAAGATGGAAGAAAGACACTCAGCTGAACTTTTTTAGAAATCTTAAAAGTAACAAGAAGAAACAGACACATTTCTCAAAGTAAATTTACCTTGTTAATCCAGAAAACCATTGCATCCTCCAAATCATAGGGCAGTTCTTTTGAGGCACTGAATGTAGAGAAACGCTTGACACTAGCAACCACCTTTTCAATGCTGATCATTTCTACAGTATAGGCCATCATCAGAGCATCAATCATTGCCATATGAGAACTCTAAAAGAAGAAAACAATAGGCATTTAAACAGAAAATTATTTTAAAATATTATATATTCTAACTGTATTTAAAATGAAAGATTCCTGAGGTTAGTGACCTAGAAATGAAGAGCTCTTCGTTCCATTAACTATTTTAGACAGTGTTAAATAAAAAGAAGATGATTAGGCGGATTTAATTAAGCTAACCATTTTGATTGGTGCACAGCCCAGATCAGATTCAGACACAGGTGTATCATCACTCTCCATGACGTAAATCCCTTTCCGAGACAGAGCCTGGATCACCGACTGGTGTCCCTGCAGAGCAGCCACCTGATCGCCCTTCAGGATGAGGCTGCAGACACGGCAATACAGCTCGCTGGACAGCAGCAGTTTGATGACGGGTGGTTTAATGTGTTCTTGCTCATATTGGTCGATGTAAAATGGGTCCTTCAGCTCCTCTGGGACGTTATCTGGAACAACACAGACATGTTTCAACAAGTGGCACCAACTATAAAGAGAAGTAAATGTTTTTACTTTAATTCAAAGGCAGTGCATGAACAGAAAAAATACAAGCACAAAAAAACCCAAACATAGGTATATCTGCAGTTTCATACTGCAAATGGTTTTCAACAGGTCTTTGTGCTTAATCTTTAGTTAAGTAAAGCACATAGAATTGGCTCCTGACACACACATTCTTCAGTAGAAATTCTACACATCACCAGTTTGCTTTCTCAAGGGACTAGAGTCCTTTTCAAGCAAGCACTTCAACATGGACACATGTTCCTCTACACATCTCTAGTGGTCTCCTAGAATAAGACCCAGCTTACTCAGCATGATACATTATCACTTCTACTCATGACTGCAGGGTATTTTAATTGTTATTTGGAATTATAAATCATTTACTTAACTCACAGGCTAAAATGTTCTGTGTATCAGAGAGGCAAAGTTTATATATCACCAAAGCAAAATGTACAGCTACTTCAAGCAATATCCCAAAGCATCTGCACACAGCAGTTAAACAACTGCAAGGCTCTGCCACCAGTTCTCAAACTGGAAAGGAAAACTAAGCCACCCGTTTCTTGGTTCTAAACTTCTCCACCAGTTTCCAGCCCTCACAAAAACTTACACTTTGGCTGCCCATCAGCACAGCTTCACAGTTTGCAGGGAAGAGAGGCACCACTACCAACTAATACTCTGATCACTCTAAACACATCCAAGACATTCTGAATCCATACATTGCTAGCTGATGTGCTGCCAACATTAAAGGCTGTGACGCTACAGCACAAGGCAAACGTCAACTGATCACAACTGCTGAAGGCAGAAGAAATGCTGTTGTGAGGAATAGTTTCTTGGGATTATTGAAAAGACATAAACCAAGTTAAAAATAGACATAGCCCAAAACAAATGTTTCTACTCATCCTCAGTAATCAGACTAGAAGCTATTGATCTTTATAATAGCCTGGCAGTAACGAGTGTCTTCAGCTCCAGGAAGAACATTTTCTAGCCTCAAGTGTGTTGTCTTAACAGCAGCCCAACATTTCATCATTTCCAAACATCAGATTCTATCTTATACTATCCAGTCACTCTGAAGATCTTCCCCTGAAGTCACTTCAACCGTTCATTTAAATATGTACATCCCCAGTTAAAAGAATTATTAATTTGGCAGCGTGTTTACTTCTCATTCAGCTCATTTGCAGAATAATTAAATCTCCCCATTCAAAAAAACCCTCCCACCTATAGCCTATCTTTGAACTGAAAAATGAACCACATAGGATTTGTGTAGTGCAGAGCACTTAATGCTCATGAAGAAGAGAAAATGAGGCAGAATGTTATCTGTTACACAAGCCAGAATACATCTTAGATAAAAACATGTAATAAAGCAGTGTTGGTGTAACAGCTCTGACTGCCACTCAGACATACAGCACCACCACCACTGCCTTTCAAAATGGTAAGCTCTTTGAAGTTCTTTAAAACTAAGATCACCATTTTTCCTTGACGTGACGTTGACTGCTGTGATACACACACCATATACCAAAGAGACACAATAAAACCCCAGTGGGACCACAGAAGTAGCATTTGTTAATCTGGGTGTCCATTTTTAGTAAAATAGAGAACAAATTCAAATATTTTTAATTTTCTTAACATTAGTCAACCTGACCCAAAATCGAAGGCTGCTGAAAGCTAATTCCATTTAATGGTCATTGTCGTTTCCAGGAGAACTAGAGCTTCCATTTCTAAAAACTGAGGGAAAATCCAAAAATCAAAACATAAAGCAGCTCACAGAATTCAACATTTTAGCTTCCTTACAAGCAGCTGAACCTTTAACAGTCAAAGATACACTGCTTTTGACTCAAATGATTTGTGAAAGGGAGTAACAGGGTAGTAGCTAATGAAATATCCATGAAGTAGTACACTTCTGGCAAGAGCAGCAGCACCACTCCAAGTTTTAAAGGCTTTTTGAAGACAAAAAGAAAAATGCAAATTCAAATGCCTGGAATCTGAAGTACTCGGATGAGGGTTTAGTGGGAACATCTGCCCTCCACCAGCTCCACAGACCCCTGCTGAGCAGGGTAGCCGAGGTGACTGTCTAAAACTGCACTGCAATGCTGGACAAAGAACCCTGAAGCTCCACCAACGCACGTGCTGTCCACACAGCCCACTGCACCAGCAGACACCTCAATCTGCATTTTCCTCAGGTCCTTCTTTCACAAGGTAGAATGATTATTTTATAGACTGTAACTACAAAAAGCTTTCTCTCCAACACTAACATATCCCTGAGGACATAATCTATTGGACTGGGTTCTTTACACACAGACTATTGAAACAGAAGAGGCTATTGGAAGATGAAGCTTGGCTCTCTGTGTGACAGGGGCAGTAAGACCTCAAACATGAATTTTCATTTAAACTAGCAATATTTTAATGATTTTAAAAGCCTTTTCTAGCAATAAATGGATCTAGGTCTTAATGATGAGATTCCATGTCACAGAAATCCATATATTTTTTAAAAAATAAATAATACATCTTGTATCTTGGCTGCTGGTCTTTAGTCTGAGTGTCCAGCCAATAGATCTTGAGATCTTTTTCTTCTATAACTAAAGAACTCTCTAACTTCATGTTTCTGACCTCCATATAATGGCTTAAAGACTGAATGGATTTAGACTGACCAGGATTAACAATGGCTGAGGATAACTTCTAGTACCAGGATACTATGAATACTATCATAAGAAGTTATTCATAAACATTAATCTTCCCATAATAGCAACTTATTTCACTGTGAGCACTTGCCCAGTTTTATATTCTACCTTAGTGTACCCAACACTTCTGCCTGCTAAACTTGCCTATCTGAGACAGAAAGGAACAGTTTTGTAGCTAATCTGATGTCCTGACTAAAGGCCTGCAGAAATTTTAAGGTATATAAAACACATTCACATATTAACTTTATTTAAATAATATTCCAATTTACTTCATACTGGACATAATCACACTATCCATTGCTTGTTTCAACAACTCACTATGGACACACAAGCAGTCACCAGCATCATGGATCTCCACGGTTTTTATAGATCAGACAAACTCCAATCGCGTCATATGCTTTTTTCCTGCCTTGCTATAGAATGTGTCAATGCTCTTCTTGAGGACAATGTCCCTGTATTTCCAAGCCCCAGTTTCTACAACCATCTTTTTCAACGCCTTACTTTCATGACCTATAATTGAACTTACAGGTTAGAAAAATTCCATTCATTAATGGAATATACATTTATGCTTTGGGATTTGAAAAAAAATCAACAAAACCCCCCCAACTTCTGAGCAATTAACTTCCAAGCTGTAGCTGCACACATTTCTGCTGAGCAGTTTAACAGCAAACCAAAACCAATTAAATCATATAAAAAGGTCTTTTATGTTGCTATTCCATCCTATCAAAAAGCTTGCAAACACCTTCTGTTTTTCCTTATGTGCTTTCAGAGTTATTATCCCAGGAAAAATATTTGCATCAACTTCAATGCAAGCTTTACAGTTGCCAGTTTTAGACAAACTGAGGTGCTCAAAAGATGTAAAGCTTAAGAACGACTAGTGGTTTTATACCTGATAATCAGATCTGGGAAGGCATACGTCATTAATTCCACTTGTCTAAGTTTCTGTTGAAGAATTTACCATGCTACGCTCTGTACCAGAGCTGACCAGATCTCTTTCACACACAGACTTTATGTCAATTTTATTACTCAGCTGCATCCAGTCAGCTTCTTACAGAGCAAAATGATCATTTTTGCCGTTTCCCACACTTACAAAAGCAAAGTAATAATATAGTTTTTCCAAATTTTAGCAGCATAAACTCTCACATGTTCTTGCCCCACTGGAGAGACATCTCTACTAGCTATTTTTATGAGATGAGGACTCAGAACTAAGCTATCATAATTCCTCATGAAGCAATTCTTTTGGTCTGCTGTCTTATCAATGAGTTCTAGTCTCTCCAAACAATGCCAGTTTCAAGTATAAATCGTTGTGTATGACAGAGTTAGGAGGATTACAAAAACAACTTCACCTGTAACCATCAGAGACAATTATTGCCAAATCCTCCTCTCCTCGCTTTAGGGTAGCATCTCACTGACACAAACCTGTTCAAAGACAACTACCTGATTGTGATTTGATAAAGAAAAACATGGCAATCGGAACAAATTTGACTTATCCCTTGAACTGGAGAAGTGGATACACCCCAGATCTTATTTTACCTCCAGAAGCATGAAGAACTGGTTTCACATGGAAAGAGAGCCAAAGCATTCTGGTAAACAGAATGGAGCTTATTTGAATTCTGAGTAGGATTTCATTAGTATCAGTATCTGTTCACAGAATTATTTAGCACTGCATTGATGTCCTCTAGCTGCAGATCATGAGCAGAAGCTCCATATTCTCAGCAACTAAGACCATCTGCATTATACTAAAACCTTTCTATACTGGTTCTCATTGCAGAACTGTACTATACTGCTATAATACTACACATGAACATTTACATACAACAGGCAGGAAAAACATGCTAAAGACTTTGTATACCGCTGGTGAGGGTGACCGCACTCTCATTATCCTATCTTTTGATCAAGCATAAAGCCACAAACCTGGATGAAGCAGGAGACAGAGTAATAATTATGGAATTCTTCACCCCTGTAAACTTCACACAAGTAATATTCAGTGTTCATGAAACGGCATTATTAAAGAAACTAATGTTTAACTGCCAAACATCTGCAAATTGTAACCGCTTGTTTAAATGTGTTTTTACCATAGAGCTGAAGAAGCAGGGATCCCAGGAATTTAGGCAATTTTGCCCAGGAAACATGCTCACTCTCTATCAACCAGTAAATGTGGGTAGCTATTACAGTACTGCGAAACCTTCTTTAACAGGTAAGTATTAAGTACTTCAAAGACCAAAAAAAAGCCACAACTTGCGTTTCCCCTATAATGTATTACATTAGTCCTTGGCTTTCCTGCCTGTATCTTGCCAAAGGTCTTAGGTTAATGTTAGCATTAACTCTGGAAACAATGTAAAGCTCCTTGGTGTAATAAGTAAGTAAAACCCACCAAGTTCATTTTGAAGAATCCAAATTTTAGGCAGATTTAAAGAAGCAACAACATTTGATATTGAAAGGGTATCAAACAGCCCACTTGCTCCCAGCAAGCTGCAACGCTTAAAAACTCCCATATACCCCCTTCCATATCTAAATTTTAATAGTATAACCATGATGATGGGAAATGATTTCCATGCATAAATTAATGCTATACTAACTAAATCTGCTGAGAGAACAATTTTCTCATTGCCATTAACTATTTTTCCATGTTGTACCAAATGAAAACACACTGGGTTTGTTTACCCTGACTGCTGCTGCTTGAAGCCCAAGGAGACAGCGGCACTGAAAGACCAGGTCTGCTCCCCCCAGCTCAGCTCCGTGCAGCGCATGGTCCTGTTACCACTTGGCAATTTGGTTCATTCCACCGACTGTGAAAGAGTGCTCTCTCCCACGGACAGCTTGCCAAGCCTCTCTAAGCCTCCCACACTCACCTCCTGTGAACTGAAGTTCCACAAACTCAGTGGCATCCTTGCTCCTCACTTGAACGTAATGAATTGTATTTTCACACTGCTGTAGAATTCCTTAAAGCACATGTTTGGCTCTAATCAAGGTTTGCTGCTGAAAAAGACCATTCTGTTCTAATTAAACTCTGTTCCCTCAAACTATTGTCTCAGCTGAATGGACTTCACAATCTTTCAAGAGCATAGAAGGCTTCCCGATCCATGTACTCCCAGGTTTATCTGGGGAGATGGATGACACTGATTGGGGAAACACCTTCCTCACAGCATCCTTCCCCGCTGTCCTCTGGAACTCAGACAACAGTTGTAAGACCTCCCTCTGGAGTCCATCTGTAACAACCAGGCATCCATCACATACAGAAGAAGCTATGGGCTTCCAGAAACAAAGCATCCAGCTCAATTCCTATGCAAGAAGAGGGGTTGCCTCACTAGCACGATTTGTGTTGAAAAGAGAAGGTAGCTGTGCTCTGTTGTTTGGCTACCAACATTCTCTCTTTTCATGGCCAGAAGGGGAAAAAAGGAGGAATGCATCATCAAAAGAAGCACAGCCCAAACTAGGACTTCATCTCCAAATTACTTGTCATGCATGCTCTCAGTAATTTGTCCTTGAGAAAACAAAGAAAGGATAAAGAATTTTCCTGGTTAACTGCCAGCTTAGATGTGGAGAATTCAAATATCCTTTCATGTAAACAGAAACAACAGTTTCAGGTATAACCTGCAGCGATGAATGACTTCTAGTAACAGTCCACACTAGAATTCAACTCCTGTTTTTGACTATTCCTGCACTTCACCATGAATTTAGCCTTACTCAGATGAAAGTGAAATCCAGGATATGCACCAGCATTTGAAAGATTCAGGCACAAAATTACGTCAATTCGTACACACTAATTCCAAATCTAACATTTCAGACAAACACTCTTTACTTAGCCATTTGAAAGCAGCTGCGGAAACCCTATCAGATAAGAACTACTCCAGAACATGAGAGTGTTTTAAGATTATAAACAAAGAAGCATTTTTTTCCCATCGAACTGAATTGCCTGGTAGCTGCCCAAGACTCACTGAGCAACATCTAGTACGTTAAAACAGAAACATAACCCTAAGAGATGACAAGTATTAAGTTCAAATATTACTCAAAATTCTAACCACATACAAAACCTTTTTAAACCCATTTCTTTATGAATTAAAGAGGCTTATAAATGTCTAAGTATTTTGCAATGCTATTCCAGAAGTAATGGTCAAGTGCCTAAGCAGACTTGCTGTTAACTGGTCCAAGAGGTATAGACACAATCTTGAGTTCTGGAGCCCCAGAAGACAGCACCAAGAAACACAAGGCCATGAAGCTTTCTCTGCAGCACAGGATCCATGCCAGTCTATTCTAATTTAGGATTAGCTTTCTTTTCGAAACAAAGTCATAACATAGCGTGTCTCCATGGCTGGAATATCCATTTTATCTCTGATCACTGAAAAAGTCTTCAGGAAACGTTACAAACAATTCCAGCCACTGAAAAATATTGACACGAGGAAATGCCTGCTAAGTTCTTTTAAGTTATCAGTGTTTTACTAACACCCTTACAAACTTCCCCCATTTTTTAAATGTAATCTGAGAAATGTTTGGTGGTTTTTTTGGTCTCTTGTTGCTTGTAATGGAATTACTTTGCTAATACTAAACATTATAAGCCCATGATTTTTGGCTTTCTCCACAACCAACATGATGAGAACACTGACAGAGCTGGGAATATTAAAAAATAAAAGAATTTAGAAAAATATTCCAACAAGGCTTAATGTTTCACTGCAAGAATGGGCTGCTTTAGCCTTGTCACAAAGTAAGCTAGTGCTAAGCCAGTAAGCATATTATGAGTTTGGCGAATTAGACTTAGATTAACAGGGCTACCTCATTTTCCAAAACAAGATTCTGCACGTTTTTGTATACATCTTCTGCTGGATAAACAAAACCCATTAGTATTCCATCTTTTCTTCATAATGAAGCTACTTAAACTCAAGAAGCACCTAGTAACAATAATCCAGAATACAGACAGACAGATCTAGTGAAAGCAAAAAAGCAGATTTCAGTAGATGCCAGGAAAATACTTTACGAATGGTACTCCAAGAATCTTATTTTTCCAGGTTTGACTGTAAAGGCTTATGACAACAGAAGGGAAAGATGAACTTCTCTATCACCTACACCTCGCTGTTTAATGTCACAGAACTTAAACTGCACCTGCTCATTCAACATTTCTTTTACATAAAAGAACATTGCTGATTATAAATAAGACTTATTTTCAGCTCATTTTGAAACCAAAACCACAATCTGACCAAAACCAAAAGTCCTAACTGAGCACACCAAGGGTGTCCAGGGCCTAGCATCCACTGGCCAAGATGACTAGCCAAGGAAGCACACTAAAGCTTTCACAGCTTGGAGGGGCTTGGGGCCTGCAAGCAGCAACATACAGCTTTGTGGCAGAAAGGCTATGTGGCTAAAATGAGGATTTAAACAATTTGAGGTCTGAACTCTTCACAAGGGCAATCTGCGAGCGTTCACCATTACGTTTGCTGATTCAGGGCATCTCACATAGTGCCGTTATTCCTGTTGAAGATGTCGGGAAACACACAATGTTACAAGAGAACTAACTGTCGTATTACTGTTATTTAAAACAAAGGTGATTTAAGCCCAATTTAATTACTTCTGGAATGGCAGGGGAGACAGAATAAACAAGAACAAAACCAAGAATGACTTTCTGATAGAAGTGATCTTACCTATTCCGTAGGCTTTAGCACAGATCCATTGTAGATTAGCAGCTATTTTTGCTCTGGCTGAATCATAGAGCTCCAAAGGGACAATCTCAACTGCACTATCTGCCAGGGCATCCATTTTTCTTCTGGTACTATCTCCACCCACGCGAACATCAACATCCACCATCTAAAACAAAACAAAAGACACTGGACTTTTACATGAGCCATTTCTCTCACTGCATTTCCGAAACCACAGAGAAGAGCTGGCTGAATGGGACCGCGGGCACGCGTTATGCCAGGCACAATACGGTGGGATGAACACCACAGGCCCGACATCCTTCAGGGATATTCACCGAAAGGGCTTATTTAGCGATTTTAAATCCACTCGGAAATCAAAAGACATCCGAGCCCGGAGCGAGCATCCCTGCCTGTGGAAGGCGGGGATTCGCGCACAGCGAGCCCTCAGCCAAGGCTACGACCTAGCGAAAGAAGAAAGGAGCGGCCCCGTCACCTGCCCGACCGCTGCAATAAAGACAGGCCGGGGCGCTGCCGCCTCCCCCCGCACCGCTCCCGCAGGCCCCACTCCGCCGCCCCCCGCCGCCGAACAATGCGGGCAGGTACCAAGGCCCCCGCCCGCCCCCGGGGCCGCGGCAGGCCCGGGGCAGCACCTGAGGCTCCTTCCCTCGCCTCGGCCGGGCGAAGCAGCAGAGGTTCCTCGCCCGCACCCCCATCCCCGCGCCGCTCGCCCCGCCGGAGGAGGGCAGGGGGCCGGCAGCTTCCCCCTCCCCGCCGCGGCCCAGCCCGCATCCCCGCCCCCACCCGGGAGGAGGAGGAGAGAGAGGAGAAGGAGGAGGGAGAGGGGCGCAGCCCACCCGGCGCCGGGAGCCAGCTTCGCGCACGGCAGCCACCGAGCCCCCGCCGCCGCCGCCGCTCCCCCCTCACGCCCGCCCGCCGCGGCCTACAGGCCCCGCCGCCTCACCTT
>WYDI02022486.1:0-15412 GCA_009867235.2 Psittacus erithacus | reverse complement strand
GGGGGAGCGGGATGTACCACTGGGGATGGCGGCGGGGGGTGGGGGGGGTGGTGGTGGTGGTCACCGGGGGCGCCGCTGCGGGGGCTCTGCGCCGCCCCCCTCACCCACTGTGGTTCCGGCTCCGGCCGATCCCGGGTGGGTCCCGGCGCCCTCCGGCCTCGCGGTGGGCGCAGCGGGGCAGCGCCGCCGGTAACGGGGCCGCGCTCGCAGCCGGGGGTCGGAGCGAGCCCTCCCGGCCCTAAGGGCATCGCCCCACACCCCGGCTTCCTCCCCGCAGGGGAGGCCGAGCCCCGGCCCGCTTCAGGCGGGCTTTGAGGGTTTCCGGCTCCCGGGGCCTGCGGGAGAGGCCGGGGCACGAGTCCGGGCCGTGAGGTGCCCGCATACGGCCCCCGCTGTCGGTGCGGGGCTGCGCTCGGGGTCCCCGGCTCTGTGCGGGGAAGGGGCGGGGGGTGATGGGGGCTTTCTCCTCCCCGTGTCACGGTTTAGCCTCGGGGCTGCCTCTGCGCTGTTGTGCGGCGGTGAATCCCTCGGGAATGGGGCAGAGCCGCTGCAGGAATCCAAGCGGAGTCCGTGGGGTGCGCGGTTGTGCCTCGCTCGTTGTTTTGACCCGGGAGTACACACGAGCACGTGGGCTGCGAGCGCCGCCAGGCCGCGGGAGCCCGCTGGTGCCCGTGGTTTGATGCGAGCCGGGGGAGCGGCCGATGCGCAGTCGCTGGAACGGGTCGGGCAGGTGCGGGGCCGCGCCGGTGGAGGAGGCGGCTGTAGCGTTGGGTAAGGCTGGCGGCGGGGTACCGGCGCCTCGGGAGGGTTCCGGTGGTCCCGTCCCATCCGAAACCCTCTGGGGATTGGTGATCGCTGTGAGGTGCGGAGCCTGGGGGTTGATTGTGCTCCATGGGGTGATGGCAGCGTTGTCAACGTGCTTTGATCTCATCGGTGCTGGGCGGTAAGCGCGGGTCAGGGGCTGCTGCCGTGTGAGGAGCCCCTGACGCAGTGATTTCTGCCGGTCTGGGAGCAAACACTGTCGGGTGTTGCGACCAAAGGTGGTGTCGTGGGGACTTCAGCTCTGCCAGGAGCTGCCTGCCCCACAAGTGACCGTGATCGGGGAGGTGACAGCCAGCCCTTGGTGCTGGCAGGAGGTGGTGGTGGTGGTGGGGACAGCAGCCGCGGGGACAGCAGCAGTGGCTTGGCTGGCTGAGCAGCAAGGGGGACAGGGATGCCATCACTGCGGGGCGGGGGGGGCACAGGCTCTGGGTGTCAGCACAGGGCTGGGGCTCAGGCCAGCGTCTGAATGCTCTGGTTTATCCCTAAACGCTCCATAAAAGAGGGCTGGCCCCTCAATCAGTGCTGTAAAGCCCGCGCTGCTGCGCGCCGGCGGCGTTTCCTGCTTCCCAATGGGAGCAGATGTGGGTCAGGCTCCTCCTTGGCTCCGGGGCGCAGCAGGGAGGGGATGCTGAGGCTGCGCGCGTCCCGGCCACCCTCTGCCCACGCCGTTACCATCACAGGAACAACTTTGGCTTTGAGGTGTAACAGCAAGAGCTAATTTTAACGCTCCCCACGCGCATCCCCACTCGCACGCATCTGGTGCTGCGGCAGGGGAAGCGTTTGCTGCTTCCTGGCTCTCCAGCTTTGCTGGGCCCCGAACAGAGCAGGGGCTGCCCCAAGGGCTTTAAACATCAAAGCCCTCCTGTAGTCTTTAATCTTCCCCTCAATACCTGGTCCCTCTGGAGCAAATAGCTGCCGGTGGGGGGGAAGAGGAGTTTGTTTTCCTGCCTTACCCTTGTCCCTCTGTCCTGCAGGTGCCAGTGTCTGAGTCCCTCTCGGTGTATGTGTGGTAACAACATGTCTGTCCCCCTCCTCGCTGACGCAGTCACTGTCTCAGGGGCAGAGCGGGAGACGGCCGCGGTAAGGACCAAACCCCTCGTGTTGGCTTTTTCCCTTGAGGAGCAGGGGCTGCTTCCGCAGGGCTCAGAGGAGCCAGGAGTGGAGCCTGTAATCCCTCAGTGTTATGGATGTACATCGAGGTGCATCAGAGGGGGGGGTGCAGGACCAGCAAGGTCTTGTCTTGCTGGGGAAAAGGAACTGCCCTTTTTGGGCTGGGCTGTTTGTTTCTGGTGCTTGCTCCAGCGTGGGCTTAGCCTGCAGGGAAGTCAATGAGAGTCACGGCTCATTTGGTTGGTTAAGCTCTTAAAGGCAAATCCCCAGAAAGAAAATCCTCTGCTCCCTGTGCCTTAGGGGTTGCCCTAACCCTGATGAAAAGCTCACAGGGGTGGGTTTAGTGAGTCCTGGCCAAGCTCCACTCTCCATGGTGCCATGCAGCATGTGGGATGCTCCATTGCTCCTTGGCCTGTGCTACAGCCAAGCAGCCCGCGCCACCCCCGGAGCTGGCTGTGACAGCAGGCTCTGTGGCACAGAGATGTGCCTGTTCCACCCATCCATCATGCTCAAAGGTGCCAAGACACGTCATTAGCGTCAGGTATTGTCTGCCTGTTGGAGTCTCTTCTAGTTAGTGACTAAGTGGCCTTTTGCCTCTGTCCCGTGAGCCCAGCCTGGCCTCTCACCCAGCTAATTCTTTTGTTTTTCTGCTTAATTTAACAGGTCATTTTCTTACATGGCCTTGGAGACACGGGGTGAGTATCCCTGGGGCCGGCCCCAGCTCTGACACGGGGTTTGCTGGCTGCAAGCACCACTGCTGCTGTTCCCAAGGGCAGCTCCGCGGGTTGTCCAGGGCTTTGAGCCTGTGCATTGAATATGTATGATCCCGGCAGCCTGGCAGCCCCCCCACCGGCTTTGATGTTCTGCTTTCAGGCAGGCAGATACATGCTGTGGTTCTCCAGCCCTTGCGAGGGCTGGCAGTTGGGCAGTGTCTGTGCAAGTGCATCTCTCTGATGGGCAAGGCCACCTTAGAGGACAGTGGGAGATAACAGCAGTAGCACAGGACGTTCTCCCTCCTCTCCTGCTCATCGCAGCTCCTCTGCCAGAGCTACAGGGCGCTGTGTGCTGCCTCTGCCCTGCTGCAGGGGAGGTGTGTGCCAGGGTCCACGATGGGATTCAGGCTGCCGGGGTGAGCAGGAGCTGCTAAAGTAACATCCAGGCAGGGGCAGGGGGGCAGCAGCCTTGGGGAAAACCTATCCTTGGGGAGCCCCTCACCTTCACCAGTGTCCTCCAGAGTGCTGAGGCAGGTGTGGACTCCCTCCTCTCCTCTCCTCTGCTCTCTCCACAGGCACAGCTGGGCTGATGCGCTCTCCTCCATCCGCCTGCCCTATGTGAAATACATCTGCCCCCACGCGTAAGTGCTGCCCTTGCTTTGGGAAGGGGTCTGCGTGGGCTCTGGCACCCGTTCATGCTGCCTAGGCTGTTTGGGGATGGGTGGCCTGTGCCCTGACCTGCCCGCGGGGCTGTGCAGTGAGCCTTGCTCTCCTGCTGTGGGCAGTTTATGCAGGGCCCCAGTCACTGGCACTCTCTGCCTGCAGGCAGAGTGGTTCCCACAGAGCTGATGAGCACAGGAGCTGCTGCTCTGAGGCTCTTTTCTCCCTCTTCCTATCCTCCACCTGTCCCTGGGGTCTGCAGTGAAAGCCAAAAGCACCGGAGCTCCTCCTCCGTCCCCCTGGGCTGGGCTGGGCTGGTGGCACTGATCTGCTGCTGGCCCTTGGGAGAGGTGTCCTGCAGGAGGGTCACTGCGCACCCCTCGACTCTGAGTTGCTTCTCTTGCACTTGGACTAAACCACCCAAACTGTTCCCTCTGCAGGCCCCGAATCCCCGTGACCCTCAACATGAAGATGGTGATGCCCTCCTGGTCAGTGCTTTGGGTGGCAGGGGTGGGTGCGACCCTTTTTGCGGGGGGATTTCGGAGGGTGAGAGGGATGGGGGGCATTGAAGAGCCGAAATGCACTGCCCTGTGCGTGCAAAGAGCACACCCAGCTCTTTCCTCCCCACACTCTGTGTGTTGGGATAAGTTTGGGGCTAACTCTGCTTCTCCCAGGTTTGATCTCATGGGGTTGACTCCGGATGCACCTGAGGATGAAGCTGGAATCAAGAAAGCTGCAGAAAACAGTAAGAAGCTTTGGGGAGGGGAAAGCACTGAGCTCCTGGGTGCCTCTCCCTCACTGGGATGGAAGCGGGTACCTTCCTTCCACCTCTCCTTCCTGTCTGTTCTCCTGCCATCCCAACCCGCTGTCTTCTTCCAGTTAAAGCAATTATCGAGCACGAGATGAAGAACGGGATCCCACCCAACCGCATCATCCTGGGGGGCTTCTCACAGGTGAGTGGGGCTGATGTGCAGCAGGCCGAGGGTTGGGACCCTCTTCTCCCTCTGAGGGGAGGTGGTGGTGAGGAGATGGGTGGATGCCGGGGCTGGTGCGTGCCCAGGGCTGTGGATCCTGGCTGGGTCACTGATGGAGCTTCCCCCCTGCAGGGTGGTGCCTTGTCACTGTACACGGCTCTCACTTGCCAGCACCAGCTGGCCGGCATCGTGGCGCTCAGCTGCTGGCTCCCGTTGCACAAAGCCTTCCCGCAGGTACCTCGTGCTGCCGCCACCACGCGTGTCCATAGGGAAGGCTTGGGAGGGGGGGATTTTCCCATCTGGAGCTTGCTGCGGTTTGCCCTGGGATGCAGACAAAGCGCTGGCCCCATTCCCTGCTCTGTGTCCTCTCTCCTGAGCATTTCCTTCCTCGCTGCAGGCAGCAAATAACGGTGTGAACAAGGACATCGCCATCCTGCAGTGCCATGGGGAGATGGACCCCATGATCCCTGTCCGCTTCGGGGCCCTCACTGCTGAGAAGCTGAAATCTGTCGTCACCCCCACCAAGGTCCAGTTCAAAACCTACCCTGGAGTGATGCACAGTTCCTGTCCTCAGGTCAGTGCCTCGGGCAAAGAGGGGATGGGACCTTTGGGACCAATCCCAGCACGGTGGGTCAGGCAGGACAGGGACAATGCAGAGTGCAGGAGATGTGGGATGTGTTGTTGGATTCGCTCAGGGAGGCTGCACATCCCTCATGGACCTGTGCTTGCAGTGACAGGCTCTGCTCTTTGCAGGAGATGATGGCAGTGAAGGAGTTCATTGAGAAGCTGCTGCCCCGGATCTAAGCGGAGCCAATCCAGACTGTGGCAGGGAAGGACGCTGAGGCTGCAGCCGCGGATCCTTCCCCCGTGACCCGCCCGTTGCACACGGAAGCCATGGCCCCCTCCGCACCTCCCGCCTCTCCCCGTCTCCTCGCACCGCATCCCCTCCGGCCGGGGGTGCCCGTCTCTCCCTGCTGCTCTCGGAGCTGAGATTGGAGTTAAGGCGAGTCTTTGAGCGGCCTTTTCTCTCCTCTTGCTCTGAGCAGCTTCTGTGGGGGTCTCCCCATCCCTTGGCTCCCTGGTCAGGCTCCGCGGTGTGCGGGTCTGGCACGGTGCGGGTGAGCTTTTCCTCTTGGGTTTGGTTTATTTTGTACCAGTATTAGGGGTGGGACGTGCCCCCTGTGCTGCGGGAGGAGCGGAGCTGCTGCAGGGCAGGACCGGGACACCTCTGCTCCTGCTCTGCCCTCAGCCCATCCCCTCTGTGGCTGCTCCCGGCCTCCGCTGGGACGAGTCGCGGGTTTTGGGTCAGAGCTCAGGAACCCGGGGCTCCCCCATGGGGATCCCTGAGGCTCTGCTCTGGGCTGGTACCACCAAGGGCTGCCCCATGTCCCGGGGCTGCAGCGAGGTCCGCGCAGCTCCTGCACCTCCTCACATGGGGCCCGGCCCCTGCCCTGTCGCACACGCACACTCCCCAGCAGCCTCAGCCATCGGCTCGGGGCAGCTCTGCCCTCCTGGAGATAATCACCTCCTCCTCTTGTTGCTTTTACAATCTCCTCCTCAGCCCCGTGCGGGTCCTGGAGCCGTCGCCGCATCCCTCAGCCCAGCTCTGTGCCCTCCGAGCGCCAGAGCGCTGCCCTTCACAGCCAGCATCCGAGTGGCTTTGCCATGGAGCCCGCCCGGTGCCAGCCCAGTCCTTCAGTCTCTCTTGCTGCTACTTCTCCTTCCTTTTGGGCTAGGGCTGGCACGGGGAAGGGGAGGTGAGGAGAGAAGAGGCCACTGGCCCCCAGGGACAGCTCCTGGCACAGCTGGAGGAAGCAGGTTTGCTCCCAGCCATCATCTCACCAGCATCTAATGCCGTGGTGCTGCTGCGCCCCATCCTGGGGGCAGCGGGGGGGGCTCTGTTGGCCTTTCCATGTGCAATCACAGGTTTCCTGGCTTCCCTTGCCCAGCCAGCTGGAGGCTGCAGCCCAGGCTTGGCCTCTCACGGGGGCCTGGCTGGGACCATCCCCACCACCCCTCTGGGCCCTGAATGTCCCCTCTGCGGGTGGGCTCTTGCCATCCCCTCCCACCCCATCCCGCAGGGCTGAGGGCTTTTGCTGTTGAGCAGCGCTGCCCCTCTCCTCGCCTCCCCCATGGGCTGAGCCCACGGCACTGCTGTCCCCACCACACCAGAACACACCACACAACCTGCCCAGCCCCAGGGCCCTGCTCCCTCCTGCTGCCCCGCTGCCGGGGGGTGTCCAACCCTGCCCGGCTGCTGCAGGAGGCAGAGGGGGGCTCCGTTCCAGCCGTACCCTCCCGCCTGGGACGCGCAAAGCAATAACCTGCTCGGCGGAGCGTGGGCTCGCTCAGCCCCAGCCTTGGTTGGTATCCGGGCTTGTTTTGGGTTGGGGTGGGTTTTTCTTTCCTTCCCCCTTTAGGAAGTCTTGAACCAGCAAAGGCGCTGCTGGTGGCGGGGGGAGCTCGGCTCTTCCCTTGCTTGGGGTCCAGTCCTGCTGCTGCTTCTACTTTGTTTTATCGCTGCTGTGGCCTCCCCTCCTGTGCTGTGGGAGGGCGCGAGGGGCTGGGACGGGGCCGCAGCTCCCTGCAGGGTACCCGAGGGCTGGCGGATGGATGGACTGACCAATGTGACTGTGAACTGGAGCCATGCGCGGCGCAAGGGGCCCAGGCCCTGTGGCCATCCCTGGGCACGCTGTGGTGGCCACGCTGGCCCCTGGGCAGAGCATTCCTGCTGGCTCCCCTCCCATGCTGAGGAGCCGGGAGGGAGAACAGCTTCTGGCCATTCCTCAATAGAGCTCTTTTCTTCTTCTCTCTTTTTTGTCTTCCTTGTCAATGTTTGGGGGTTTTTGTGTGTGTTCCACAGAGTCAGAAACAAGGTGAAATAAATGGTGAACCTCTCCCAGAGCTGCGCTCGCATCATTCATGGCTGGGCAGGATGTGCTGTTGGCGCCTCTGCTGCGAGGCCCCCGGGTGCTGCTTGTGCCACGTTGGAAAGCAGGGAGGTTTATTTCCAACAACTCAAAAGCTCCATTCATAACTTAGGGATATAAATTACGGAGCCAAGGGGCAGCAGCGCCGCGGCTCCCACTGCGGGTGGAGGCACCCGGGATAAATAGGAGCAGTGATGGGAAGCAGAGCAGAGCCTGCTCCTGGGCAGCCTTTGGCAATGGGATTATGGAAGTGGCTGCCACAGGCAACGTGGAAGCAAAACCGGGCCCCAGCCCAATCTCATGGCAGGAGGGGGGCTGTGAGCAGCACAGCTGTGCCCAGGGCTTATGGCTGGGGCTCCTCTGGAGCACGTCAGAGATGAGAGTTTGTCCCCAAAACCACAGTGGGGGCAGAGAAAGAGGCACGGGGCTGTAGAGAAAGAGGCTGGTCCCTATAGATGCTGGGGATTGGGGGGGTGCCTGGGGCCTAAGGCCATGAGGTAGGTGCTCAGCACCCTCCCCGTACCCAGGGCAAGGGGCAGTGGGAGTCCTGGTCTCCCCCTGAAACCAGGCACAACCCCTGCCCCCCGAGCTGGGCCGGTTGGGTGCAGCAGGGAAGGGGTGGTTCAGGTCCCTGCTGGGGTGGGCACCAGCCCCTCTGCAGCCCCACGAGGGGTTTCTGTGCCCTGGGTGCCAGAGCAGGGCCTTGGCTGTGTTTTCCCTTGTGTGTTTCTGCTCTGAGCTGCAAAGGACCTGGGGGAGTGGGGAGGATAAGGAGTGGAGAGGCCGGAGCTGCCCCATGATGGAGGCAGGAGGGGAGCTGGAACTGCACCCAGGGGGTTCACAGCCTCACCAGGGCATAGGGAGGCTGAGGAGCAGCCCAGGAGCCAGGGGAACCCTGGGGCCATGGCTCAGTTCTTGCTGAAGCCTGTGGGATTCTGCAGCTGCCACCGCCACAGGTCCTCACCTGCAACAGGGAGAGCCAGGGTCAGGGGGGCAGGAGAGGAGCAGCCGCTGGCACACGGCAGGAGGGCTTGGGGATGCTCTTACACATCTTGTCCAGGCCAAAGGCAGCTTTCCAGCCCAGCTCGCGCTCGGCCAGCGTGGGGTCAGCGTAGCAGGAGGCCACGTCCCCCTCGCGCCGAGCCGTGATCTTGTACCTGATCTGCAGCGAGAGCAGCATTAGGGGCTGCCGTGGCACTGAGGGCTTCTGCCTGTGGCCCTGCAGGTGCAGGGCAGACCTTACCTCCCTCCCCGAGGCTCTCTCCATGGCCTGCACCATCTGCAGGACAGAGTAGCCGGTGCCTGTGCCCAGATTGTAGATCTGGAAGGAGAAGAAGCCATGGGTCAGCTGCTTGTGCAATGGGACAAGGGCCAGGCCCCATTTTAGCAACACCAGGACCCAGCCCCACAGCCCTGACCACCCCCGGTACCTTGCAGCCACAGTTCTCCTTGAGCTTCTTCAAAGCAGCGATGTGGCCCTTGGCCAAGTCCACGACGTGGATGTAATCCCTGACGCCTGTGGGGATGCAGAGGGTGAAGGCAAAGCTCTCCTGCCCAAAGGGGTGCAGGCAGGCTGGGGAGGGAGGAGCTGGGGTCCCTCTGCTCCACCCATACCCGTTCCATCATCCGTCTTGTAGTCATTCCCGAACACGCTCAGGAATTCCCGGCGCCCCACAGCCACCTGCACAGAGGGACCAGACCAGGAGAGCCCCATCAGCCTGTGCCCCACACAGGCACCATGAGCCAGGGGGCCCTTGACGGCTGCAGCGGGGCAGTACCTGCGCCACGTAGGGCATGAGGTTGTTGGGGATCCCTTGAGGATCTTCTCCAATCAGGCCTGACTCGTGGGCACCGATGGGGTTGAAATAGCGCAGGAGAACGGCGTTCCAGTCCTGGGGGGGATACATAGGAGAGACACATCCACCCTGTAGTGCCTGGTCACCCCAGTGTGCTCCAGTGGGAAAAGAGCTCAGCTCCCAGCCCTGCACACCCGGGGCAGCTCCGCACCCTCTCTGCTTTGCAGAGATCTCGAATCATCTCCTCGATGAAGTACTTGGATTTGCCATAGGGGTTGGTGCAGCCTCCGACCGGGTGCTTCTCATCCAGGGGCAGATACTTGGGGTCTCCATAGACGGTGGCAGAGCTGCTGAACACCAGGTTCCTCACGCCGTGGGCTTTCATGGCCTGAGGAGCAGGGGAGCAGCCACCACTGAGCCAGCGAGCTCCGTACCCTGGCTCAGCCCCTCTGCTCCTCCCGAGCAGGATTGCACCCAGCACCACTGCCTCCCGGCTCCACTCACCTCCAGCAGCCGGATGGTCCCGGTGAGGTTCACTCTGTAGTACTCGAGGGGGTTCTGCACTGACTCTCCCACTGCCTTCAGCCCCGCAAAGTGCATCACGGCTGAGAAACAGTGCTGCCGAGGGACGATGAGCTCGGTGTTAGCGGGAGGCAGCAGCTCCAGGCAGAAAGCAGTCACAAACCTCCCTTATCATCTCCATGGCCAAGGAGGAACGTTTGCTGCTCACAGCATCTCCTCAGCGCTGCCTTCCCTGCCCAGCTCCTGCCTCCCAGCCCCAGCACAAACCCCTCAGGGCCCACCGTGGGGCTCCCGCTCTCACCTTGCTGAAGAGCTCCTGCAGTGCCGCCCCGTCGGTGATATCCAGCTCCTGGAAGAGGATGGGCTGGCGCAGGAGCTGCTGCACACGCCGGAGGCTCTCGGGAAGTGCATCTGCCCCTGGGGCCAGGGAAAGGAGGGAGGCACTGGGGTAGGTGGAAGGCTCCCAGCACAGGCTCAGAGGGGCTGAGCCCCTGGCATGGGAAGGGATGAAGGCTCTCGGTACCTCGGATGGCGTTGTGGAAGTTGTCTATGACCACGGGGATGTAGCCTGCCTGCACCAGCTCCAGCACGCAGTGGCTGCCGATGTAACCAGCGCCGCCGGTCACCAGGACCTTCTCTGCCATGGTTCCCTGGGGAAGGAGGGCCCTTCAGGGGAGTGGGCACGGAGCTGCCTAAGAGGGAAGGGACGGGCAGGACGTGGGCAGCGCCACATCAGCCCTGCCTGCACCAGGACATCCGCACAGGGCAGGGCAGGGCAGGAGCGCGCCCTGCCGCACCGCTCACACCTCCCGCGCAGGCAGGGCGCAGCTGACACGTGTCACGTACCGGGAAAAACCTCGTTCTTCCCGGTCAAATCCAGCCAGGATCCCGCTGCCACCCCTCGGGATGAACCATCCCAAGGCGCAAGGGGATGATGGACCCGTCTGACAGCGGCAATGGGGCTGCCACCTCTGCCCTTTCCCACTCAAATCCCCCTTTCCCTCCGGCCTCTCCATCCCACCCGGGCTCCCAGAGCGGCGCCGCTGCCTCCCTGCACGCCACAGGGACACGGCGGGCGCAGGGGACGAACCGGGAACCCGGCGGCCCCCAGGCACGAAGCGAACCCCCGGCGCACAGCAGCAGCGCCGCGGGGAGGGAGCAGAACCCCCGTTACCACCCAGCGCCCCCCCCGTCCCAGCCCCGCGCCGCTTCAATCGCTGCCGGAGCCGCACCGAAACCCAAACGCGCCCCACGGCGCGGCCCTGCCCGTGGCGGGGGCCCCGGAGGCGGCTTAAGGCGGGCGGCGGGGCCGGGGGTTACTCGAGGGGCCGGGCCCGGAGCTCAGGGCCGGACTCACCTCCAGGGCCCGGGGTCTCGGTTCGCTGCCGCAGGAGGCCCGGGCCTGGCACCGCTCTCCCGGCGCCGCTCTCCGCCGCCGCTCCGGTGCGGCCCCCACGCTCGGTGCGGCCCCTTTAAGGCCCCGCCGCGAGCCCCGCCCCGCCGGTGCCACGCGCGCCGCTCTCCCATGGAAACGCCACAGCGGCGCTGCGGGGCGGCGAAGGGGACGCGGGAGAGACGGAGCGCGCATGCGCGGGGGGCGGAGCGAGGAGGGGGTGGTGATTGGCTCAGTGGAAGTAGGGGGCGGGGCCAGCAGGGCGCGGAACACGCGTGTGCGCGGGAGATGTGTGTGCACAGAACATACATGTGCACAGAACATACATGTGCACAGAACACACAGGTGTGCACAGAACAGGTGTGCACAGAACAGGTGTGCGCGGAAGATGTGTGTGCACAGAACATACGTGTGCACAGAACACACATGGGCACAGGTGTGCACAGAACACACAGGTGTGCACAGAACACACAGGTGTGCACAGAACATGTGTGTGCAGAACATGTGCACAGAACACACACGTGTGCACAGAACAGGCGTGCACAAAACACACATGCACAGAACATACATGTGCACAGAACACATGTGCGCACAGAACATAACATGTGCACAGAACACACAGGTGTGCACAGAACACACGGGCACAGAACATATGTGTGCACAGAACACGTGTGTTCCACACTGCCCCAGCCCAGGGTGAATGGAAAAGGCACCAAACCAGTGGCAAAAGCTCTTTAGCTCTTTTAATTCAACTCAATTCCTAATAGTTTAGAATATTAAACAACGTGTTCAATACCCCTGGTAGTTAGAAGTACCTTACAACAGATACAGCCCATTATGACAACCCCTAAACACGAAGGCAGAAGGTCCAAGGCTGCCCCTGGCACTTGAATGAGAAAGGGGAGTCCTTCAGTTTCAGTCTTAGCATCTGCAGTGAGGAGAGAGACGGGAAGAGAGGTCGAGCCTGACCTGGAGACGGGCTCAAATCGGAAAAGCTGTGCTTTATCCTCTGCTGGCAGCATGATGGCAACACCCTCTCAAGGCAGAAGTTACCAGACACCGTTCTGAGCTGGTGCTGGAGACCACAGCTCCCAGGTAAGGGTTGTGGCCCCTACTTCTCCCTCAGCCCATCACATCCTCCCTTCCCTAAGGCAGATGGCATCAAGACTGCACACAATATTCCTGGGGTTTGTTTCTTCTCATTTCGTCACTGATTCTGGTGGATTATGCATTTCCTCCCCAACACCGAGTCTGGAAAGGGCACGGATGATCATAGGCAGCAGAACAGGGTGGAAACCCAGCCAGCCTGGATCCTTGCTTTCTTCTTAGTCCAAAGAGAAACTCCACTTGGTATCAGAGTCTGCAAGAGGCCTGAGACACTTTGGAATTGGTTCGTCTGTTGAGAGCATTGCAAATGAATGTGCCCGCGTCCATCAGCTTCTGCAGATCCACACCCTTTATGGGAAGAAAGACAGGACACGCCTCGGCACCAGCTCTGCCAGTCACACTGCCCCATAACAACTGCTGGAGACCAGCAGGGGTGAAGGGACCCCAGGGAGTGCTTTCACAAGGCCCCAGGTGCCTGCTGCTCGCTGGTGTGATTTGGATAGTGAGGGTGAAATCACAGTGCAGTAGAAAAGGGCGGAGGAGTGGGCTTGGCATGGCACAACAAGGCCCCCACCAGCCCCAAAGGGATCCTCTGTAGCTCTACCCGCTTCGCTCAAGTTCCCTGGGTCACATTCTGCACCCCTGCTGAAGCCCGAGCAGAGCCACGGTGCGAGGGGCTCAGCTCCTGCAGGCTGGTGCTTACCGTGTGGATGCCCAGCCCATGCAGCATGTACACCAAGTCCTCCGTGGCAACGTTTCCCGATGCCCCTTGGGCATAGGGGCAGCCTCCAAGGCCAGCGACGGAAGCATCAACCACGCTCACACCCATCTGCAAACAACCCCACCATCAATAAACCCTTAAACAATGAACTGTGCTTTGTCCTGCGCCTCAAATCCACAGTTTATAGCAAGCACAAAACCAAACCCCAAATAAACAGGGAAAGACGCAACACTCCAAAGCAAGGATCTTACCTGAAGTGCTACCAAGATGTTGGCAAGAGCCTGCCCGTAGGTATCGTGACAGTGAACAGCCAGAGCCCCAACTGGCACCTCTTTCATGACAGCTGCCAGCATCTCTTTCATGCTCCCTGGGGTCCCAATGCCAATGGTGTCACCGAGGGAAATCTCGTAGCATCCCATCGAGTACATCTTCTTCGAGACCTGTCCAGAAGCCAAGATGTTTACTGAGAAGGCAGCTTGGTCATTCCATTCCCAAGGCTGGACACTGGCTGTACACAGGGATCAGTGCATGCTTCCCTGGAACACAGCAGCCATGGGGACTCTTCTCCAGGATCAAACATCTCCAGGTCCCCACAGCTCCCTGAACTCCCATCCATTCCATCTACACTCAGCCCTCCTTGCCACGGTGGCAGCTCCCTGTAACCTTCCCCAGTCTTCCCTCAGGCCAGGTCAATGGTTTGACACCATTTAACCCTCAATGTCCAAGTCAGGTCCATAAAAGCAAGACAAAACCCACTCAGACAATGAACTCACCTCTGCAACTTTAGCTGCAGAAATCTTTCCCTCGTAGGGACAGCCAAGGACGCAGGAAACATATCTGTGGTTAAAAAATATACCCTTAGCTAGAGAACTGCAGTGAGATTGTACTGGCCAAGTCAGACAGGGCTTGTGCTACACCTTACATGCTCTATACAGTGGAAGAATTAACTTCATCTTCCAAAAGTCAGGGTGTTAGTGTGACTCTTCCTACACCAATGCTTCTCCATGCACTGAACTGACATGTCCTGCACCCATCCAGCTAGAGAGACACCCCCCAAAACCAGGTGACGTTGAAAAGCAACCCCCCTGCACTGCCCAGGCCAGCTGCACAGGGAGGAACTGGGGCAGTTACATCTCTGGGTGCAGCAGGAATCCCTCACCCACGGACAGGAACGCTGGCTGCTCGCGCTGCTGCCATCACTTCACTGAAGCGCTCCAGACTCTCGTCTATGGAGCAGTTGATGTTCTTCTTCGTGAAGAGCTCAGATGCTGCTCCAAAGATCGACACTTCTTTGGCTCCCGCTGCCACCTGCCAGCAGAAAGCACAACTTAAAGTGAGCTGACTTCTCTTGCAAGGGGAATGACGAGCGCTATCAGAAATACCTCTTCCCCACTTTCTTCCTGAATAACCCAATTCTTTCCCCAGTTCATTCTACAGCAAAACTATGACGACACATCCAAGTCTTACACCAAAGAAGTGTAAGGTTACAGAGTCAGCAGTAAAGCTGGGTGCAGTCAGGAGAGCTGTGGGACATGCAGGCAAGACTGACAGCATCACTGCCAATTCAAACAGGTGCCTTTTGAACAACAGAAAATGTTTCAAGGTATTTTCTATTATAGAATCTTATTGGTAGGGTTGGAAAGGACCTTAAGATCCAAAACAGATCCTTACTTCCCCAGCAGAACAATCCCTTGGAAAGGAACTACAAGATGAGCCTGCTGCCCGCAGGATGGAAGATCAGAGTTCCCATCCTTAACCACAGCCCAGGAACACTGGGAACGTCCCGACGCTGCCGTCTCTTACCGCAGCCTGAAATCCCTTCAGGTTCGGCGTCAGCACAGGGTAACTAACACCAGGCAACTGGGTAATTCCTTGCATGACTTCGGTATGGTCAGCCATCTGCAATGTGAACAAGGAGAGGTTTCTGAGAGTGACCACATCCATCCCTGTGAACGAGAAACCATTCCTGAAACCTCTTTCTATAATGGGGACAGAACTGTTTCGGAATCAGAGCAATGGGCCCCTGAAGAGGCAGCAGCATTGCACCCAGAGCAGGAGCATAGTTCAGTCACTCGCACACAGAGACTGCTGGTACTCGAGCTGCTGCATGCCCCTCCTCAGGGTCCAAAGGGCTGGGATGTCGCAAGCACCTTTATCTGGCTTTGCTCTTTCCCAGTGACAGGGATTTGGGAGCAAGCAGCAGCTTTTCATCAGGTTACTCCCTATTATGAGGCTGTTTTTAACACAGAGTTCTGCTGAACAGTTTAATACTGACCTGAGGAACCCACTTGGGGGAAACAAAGCTGGTGGCCTCTACGACCTGAAGCCCCGTCTCGGCCAGCATGTTGATTAAACTGATTTTCACCGGTGTCGGTACAACGTTCTAAGGAGAGAATTACTGTCCGTTGTTATTGCCACCAAGCCCGGTGTTTAGAAAGAACAACCACACAGGGCAGACTGCCGGTGGCACCATGGCCCCTGCGCCTGGAGCACCCCCGGTCCCGTTCGTACCTTCTCGTTCTGGAGCCCATCGCGGGGCCCTACCTCCACCACCTTCACACGCTTCGGGAGGGCTCCGGCTGCCGCCGCGGCGCTGACCTGGGCACAGAGGGAGAGCGTCAGCCGAGCTCCGAGCTCCGAGCTCCGAGCCCCAGCCCCAGCCCC
>WYDI02022485.1:90358-103658 GCA_009867235.2 Psittacus erithacus | reverse complement strand
GTTTAGATTGGATATAAGGAAGAAGTTCTTTACTGTAAGGGTGGTGAGGCACTGGAATGGGTTGCCCAGAGAAGCTGTGAATGCTCCATTCCTGGCGATGTTCAAGGCCAGGTTGGACAGAGCCTTGAGTGACATGGTTTAGTGTAAGGTGGACCTGCCCATGGTAGGGGGGTTGGAACTAGATGATGTGAAGGTCCTTTCCACCCCTAACTATTCTATGATTCTATGATGTGTGCTCTGAAGTTCCTGCCACTTCACCTGCCTTCTGTTACTAAAAGGAAATCAGACTCTGAATTCAGAGAGTGATAATGTAGCTCCATGTCGGTTTTGGCACCTTACACTAATATACATCACTATCAAGGTCTAGTCATAAAGCTGATAAAGTTTAGCAGAAATAGGTATTTAGATAACTGTCTGTTCTGACTGGATGTAAACCCAATTTCAAGCATATAGTGATCCCAGGTTTTGAAGAGATAAAGTTTTGCCATCTTCAGAATACTAAACTCGAAGTCTTTCAACCTAAGCTTAGGAAGTACAGATAAAGTATAATTTGTAATATGCTCTGGTTTGTGGCATGACTTTTCCTTGTTTATGGAAAAGAACCATACCTTTCCAGCAATGAAAGGCTGCAGAAGCTGTTTCTTCGAAGCAGGATGTGAAGGTAGAAGCAAACTATTATAACTGTATAACGTGGTGATGTTCTAATATGTTAAGCATGAGTTGTTCCTCAACCATATGTGACTTAACTGGGTAAAAAGTTGCCTTTACATGAACTTCAGTATCCCGGAATAATAATTAAGTTGTATCTCAAGGATATATTATAAGATTGTAAGAATAATATGCAGTTACTGGTATCTTCCTAATGTCACAGCAGCACAATCCTTATAAAATACTTTGTACATTAAAATCACCGCAGATATGTACTTAATGACATGTTCCTTGAGACAAGGACCATTAAGCAAAGAAAAGGAATTTCTTTGAAGGCATCCTTACTTGAGGGCTTCCTGTGAAGTTGATCTTGCAGTGTCATCCAAAGTTCCCTATCCTGATTTGACAATTTTATGGCTTTGAACTCTCGCTCTGTTGCTCAAGGTGATTTAGTCATCGGTTTGTGTGTCCTTACATTTAGAGACTGCCGCATGTAATGGTTTGCAGAATATTTAATTCAACTCTAGGTGCTTTTATTCTAGAGAGATGCTGCTGGAGGGAGCTCAAAGGAGGACAGCAGAAAAAATGAAAAGGACTAAACTGTGCAACCTGAATAAGGGGTAGGAAAAGCTGGCATAAAAGGCCATAATGGTTTATATGTAACCAAAACATGTAAGCATGAGAGAGAGAAGAATTATGTCGAGTTTGGCAGGAGGATGTAATGAGTAATAGATGGAATGATGAAGGGGAAATAAAATTGGCTGGATGAAGAAAAGCTTCCTGACCGCGAGATCTTGTTTGATTACTGAAGTTTCCCAGGGGACTTCTGTGATTTGGGAAAACTTGTACAAGACTATTCAGAGCCTCACAGTGCTCCACAAAGCATAGCTCTGTAGTCACCTAATAACTTGGCATGCAAGAGTGGATACTGCTGCCCATCTTTTAACTGTGTTTGAGGTTTTTTGGATTCCTTCTGTTTGCTGGGCAGCCCAGAGCATCCCTTGGGTGCTGACTGGCCTAAGGCTGCTTCTTTGGTTAGCATTACTATACATTACAGCTCTTGAAGAAAACCTGCCTCCTCTGAGCTAGTGTGTGCAAATGTGTTTTCTATGATTATGGGATTGATCCCGTTCCTTTGATGCAGGAGGCTGCAAGGTTGGATTCAGATATCCAGAGGAACATGGTGGCAATTTCATATGCCTTTGCATATGTCCTTATCTATCTGGGCCCAAGCCTTTACCATATCTGGATAGATATTGTCAATAGGTGGTGTTGGAGTGGAGTATATTGCAAATGTGAAGTACTCTGAAAACCTTATTTGGCCAGAGAGGGATTTTTGTCCTTAAACAGCAACTAGTAAAATAAGGAAAATTATTCAAGAACTTTCAATCTTCCATGATAAAGCACATGTAGCTATTACAAGGTGTTTGTGTTACGCATATGTAGAATTATTTTATTATAGATCTGGTGTCTGTCTAAAGCTGACTCCAGTAGTTCCCCTAAGAGAAGTTTATCTGATGAAAAATTAGGTGTGTTTTAGCTGATACCCAACCAATTTGCTGAACTTATTTTTACTTCTGCCCAGAGGTTTTAAGAGCAAATTGATAGCTGAGAATCCATTTGAATTTAACCAGTTAGAAGAGAAGCATGCAAAAACCCAGGCAGTGAAAACTACAAGGCTTCTACAAATTGGAAAGCTCAGACCATGGAGCAGGGAAAATGGGCTAACAGACTTTTCCCCTGGTGGATCTCTTCTGCTTGGCCTTTCAGTGTATTCCTTGTTTTCAACCAGCTGCTCAAAGCAGTAGGACCCATTTCCCTCAGATGCATGTAAAGCAGCAAACGTTGCTGCTGCTTAGAGTGCAGCAATGCAATAAATATTGCAAAAAGCGAGGCTCTTGCTAGCAGAGCAGGCATTGGGTTGGGTGCAGCTTCAAAGCTAACTGGTTGAAACTGTGGAAGCTCTGAATTTTTTAAACAAATCACACAAATGTGATATTTCATGTAAATTAAACTACGAGTAAATGATAAAAAAAAAAATCTCTTTCTAAAGATACTCCTTCTTAGAATTATCTCCTCATTTGAACAAACGTACATGACTTGTATCTACTGATATAGATATATCTAATGTCTACCAAAGGAAAAAAAAAATCATTTAGATCTGGAACGGTGATCACAATGGAAGTTTCATTTGCAAAGGATTTATGGAGACTTGAAGTGAGTATTATGGTTTGAATAAATGCACCATTGACCAGTATCAGATTTCCATAGTCTTTATCTTGTTTTTTCTAAGCAACTGCTCATAAACTTTTTTAATATCTTGACTAGCATGATGGTGCTACTTGCAAACCTGTTCATAGAGCTATTAATCTATGATAGTGCAATCTAGAGAAAGGCATCACACTTACTTAGTTTTTCCTTTCATTGTTTCATTAAAAAAAAATGTATGTAACAAGTTGATAGGGTTTCTTTGTGCTTCTTTCTTTTCAACTAACATGTTAAATATTTCAAGGGAGGTTTGTCAAGACATTGCGAAAGTAGCTCTTAGCTCTGATCTGAACTTTATTGAATCCTGCTTTCATGTAATAGGAAGAAAAAACAAGTGATCAGTCTGAGTCCATGACTCAATGGCTACAGCAAACTCTCTGTGCTTTTGATTCCTGTGTCATAGCAGTTAGCACTCAGATGAATTTAGCAGAATCAAACATACACAAAATCTGAAGGGAGAGCAATCTCCTGTGACTCTTAAAGAAGAAATTTGACTTCCAAGGCAAGTTCAACATGTGGGCTCCCTCCCTCCTCTCCTTTCTTCCCCCATCTCTCTCTGTCAAGCTCCATCTGTGACTGTCCCTGTGTAGCTCACTCAGCATGAGCTTTGCCAGACAAGTCTGCTGGTGGCAGCAGGGTCAGCAGAGGCTGCTGCTGAACAGTGACAGCCACAAATGTGAAAACAGCTGAGACCTGCAGTGACATGCTAGTGAGAACCATGCAGGCACCTGCACAACCCAGTGATGTTCTAGCCCATTCTGTGAAGGGCACCAGGGCTTGCATCAGGTACTGGAGATTTTGGATGACCATTCACACTCGTGGTCAGGCCAGATATTCCATGCAGCAGCATGTGATGCATACACAAGGGAGAGACTAGCTGTAAAGTTCTGGTTTTTGAAGACAGGAAAGTATATTCAGTGGGGAGCCTCAGAAGAAAGAATTGGGAAAGCCTTTGTTTTGGTTGGAGCTGCATTTTTGCTGCCTATTGCTTCCAGGCAACTAGATCAGAAGAATGAGCTTGTTTGCCTTTGTCATATTGCTGCAATACACACATATCAGTACATATGATCCAGAGGGAAGAGAGTCTCGTACCTTTATGTAGCTGGGTATGCTCACTTGAAGCTTAAGGGCTGTGCTGGGGGCTGAGGGCAGTGGAATCTCTCCCCAGGCAGTGTAGGAGCTGTTGGCTATGCTCTGCTAGCAGGGCTGGGAGCAGGGACTTGCCATGTTGCAATAGGTTTGCAGCTCCAGCCCTGCCATCCTCTCACAGGTCACATCCCTGACAGATCACCCTGAGCTGTGTTGCATGATACTACAACTATCTGTGTGTGTTTGCTTATCCAAGGTCTCCAAGCACTCCACAAATATTGCTGGAGTCCTTCAGTGTTCTGGCAAAACTGCCATCACCTCTTCGTTTCTCCTTAGCTTGAAGGAAGCATTGAACAGAACCCACGAGCTTTTGTTCTTTGTCTGCTTTATGCACAGGCACATTGCCTTCACTGCTTGCCCTCTGCACTAGCTGAGCATCTGTAGGCAGAAGAGATGCTTGGCTTCCCCTGCTGCATGATACAAGGTGTTAGGCCTTGGTTGACTGAAGTCCTTAGGCATTTATTTCAGTGGGACCACTCTTACTCTAGAGCACTCCTAGTCAGGTGCTTGCATCTGTGAATTCCTCTGAAGTGTGTGAGAACAAAATCCTCTGAAAAGGGTTTCAGATTCCCAGCTGACATAAGACAGAGCAACCTTACTGGAGCCCCCACTAGTTTCCCACTGACAAAGACTAGCCAAGGGGGTATCTTTGTACAGGGCTGCAAAGCGGCTTTGCAAGAACAAAGTGAGATTTGGACTTTGCTTGCATTGTTAGTGTGTTTGTTCAAGAATGAAGTTGAAGGATAAAGGCATGGATGGTTAGTGTCTAGGAAAACACACTCATGAACAGTCAGTCTACTGGAGGAACTTGTAAAGGACAATTCAGCTTCTGTCTCTGTCCTATACCACCCAGCAACTAGCAAGACCTGAGGCAGCTGGTTGTAAACTGCATTTCCTTACCCAAGAGGTAACAGAAATACTGCAGCATGTGGCTGGGGACAGCAGGTCTGCTTCCCCCAGGGCTTTGGTAACACTCGTGGATGTACAAATGTTTGGTTTACATTTCCAGCATGTATTCAAAGATGCTGTTCCAGGCGGCTCAAAGAATTCTTTGGATTGTGTCTGTGGCAGTATTGTTACTGATTTGCTTCTATATTATTACATTTAGAATTCAGTTTGCCTTTATAATGGCATCTACATTCTACAACCAGGGAGAAATTAATTCCTCAGCTATCAGTTTATAATGTATTGTTTCAGAATATTTTTTAATTTCTCTTCCCAAAATAATAATTGTATTACTTTTAAAACCATTAGAGAAGCCAAGAACTGAGCATAAGAACTTCCCCCGTGCCCCCAGTTTCTTTTGTATGTATCAAATACCTATACAAGTGCTATATAATAGCTTTAGCTGCTCCATTACTGTATCCCATTGTGTATCTTAGACTTAGACTAAAGCATCACATACACTGAATCTGAAGGATGTTTCCAGTACCCGCTTTTCTGTGAACTCCTCTTCATCAGAGCCCTGGCGAGGGCAGGATGCAGAGGTATACTTTATGACCCTATACAGCCCCGTGATTTATGCTGAGCCTCGTCCCAGCAGTGCACCAATAAATATAGCAGAGCCTTCGTAGTACCTCGTACTTGGCTGGGGCCGCGCCTCACACATCTCCGGCACCGAACCGAACACCGTCGGGGAAAATGGGACGAGGGGCTCGGCCCAGGGGTCCCGCAGGTGCCGGGGCTGGAGCCGAGGTGAACATGGGGTCAGGGCCGCGGTCCCGGAGCGGCTAGGCTGGGCTGGGCTCATCAATTTCCCGTACTCGGTGTCTGCGTCCCGGCGCGGCACTAATGCGGAACAAATTGAGACATATCCTCCCCGTAATTAGTTCCAGAGTTTCAAAGATTTACGGTGAAATAATGCTCGAGCCCCACCGGCCTGGCCTGGCTCGGCCCTCCGCTGCGGTGCTGGGGAAGGGGCCTGGAGGCCGTGAGCTCGCCCCGCAGCTCCCGGACGGGCCGGTGCCGGGCCGGCGGGGCCTGCGGCGGCGAGCGCAGCCCGCGGGGGGCGCGGGGAGCAAGCGGATGGCGGAGACCTGAGCGGCGGAGCTGGCGGAATGGGGAGGGTGCTCTGGATGTCTCCCGGAGCCGAGAGGCTGTTTACTGGAGAGCCGCCATCGGGTGGAGTCCCTCGCCTCGGGGGAATCGGAATGCCCGAGCAGCTTCGTGGAAAGCCGGATAGTGGGCACGCACCTTGTGCCAGCAAAAAGGGCTTTTTTTCCCCCAGAAAGGATAACCAAAATGTCCTCTCCCCAGCTCAAAAACGCGCCGGTGGCCCCCTCAGCCAGAGCCCACCTTGGCGGGGCTGCCACGGTGCCTGCGGTGCTCGGCGGGGTGCGGTGGGGAGCAGGGAACGCAGGATCGGGGCTGCTGCCGAAGTGCTTCGCAGCTTTGTTGTTCTTGGCACCTAAATAATAAAACTCTGATCAGCTCCCTGAGTGAAAGGAGACAGATCCACTGCGTGCTGTGAGAGGAACTGGGTCGGGAATTTATCTCTGTTTAAGTCAGTTCCCATCCCCACCAAGCCGCGAGGGGATTATTGGTGAGTTTAGTATAGGGTAGTAAGAATTACCAGTCCTTTAGCTGGTTGAAGCGGCATGGGAACGCCATGAGCAGGGGAACGCCAGCTGAGGAGGTGCTTCAGTTCTGCCCAGGCTGGAGCAGGTTCCCGAACCCCTTTTGCTCGGGATCGCGTGGGACTCGCGGTAGAATTATTCCCCTCCTGGAAATATCTGTTATTTAATCTTGTACAGTGTGCCTTCGAGCACAATCGAAGATTTGAGCACTATCAGAAATTAACATAACTATGGAATAGCGAGCAAAACAATTAAGCCTGGTTGCTCCCTGGCAAAGATTTGGATCGGGCCGTGTTTGGAAAGGAGAGGGCAAAAAGTTCCGGCCCGCTCGCCTCTATACATCGGTAAAGATACTGTCCCCTCAACTGCCACCTCTTCTGCCAGTGCTGTCCGCTAGGCACCGAGGCCCGGGAGCCGGCGAAGGGCTTGCGTAGACGGAATGACTGGCATCGAGGTCGGGATCTCCGGGGGGAGGTGAGCAGGTGTCCCAGGCACGGGGAAACAGCTGCCCCCGGTATGCCGGGGACCTGCTGCCAGCGCTCCCGGCCTGGGATGCACGAGTGGGTGCCCGGCTATGCAGTGGGGCGGGGAACTCTCTCCCTGGTGCTGGCTAGAAGGGAATGGCTGCGGGAAGTAGCGCTGGCCATTTCCAGAAGTTCCCAAACCGTCCCGAGGTAAAAGGATCCGGGCTTTCCCTCCCCTTCTCAGACTGCAGTGCTGAGGGTTTCTCCAGGGACGTCCCGGTACTCGCCCTGATTCGGAGAATCCTTGTCTCAGCCCGCCCTGTTTACCCGCCATCGCTTCGTGCCCTGCCCGGCTGAGACGGCCCGGGAGGGTGCCGGTACCCGGTGCTGCGCAGGGCCAAGAAGGCATCCTGCAGCCGCCGGCTAGCTCTGTCTCCCCAGCCTTGATGAGCAAGGGGTCTGCTTGTTTTACCGCTGGAAGGGTGAGAGGGGCGAAGGTTTGGAAGGTCTTTGGCATTTTTAACTCCCAGGTGAAACACCTCTTAATCGCAGACCTAAGCGGTGAAGAAAACATTTTCACTTTGAGAAGACTTATCAAGCTTGGTTATTTCAAGATAAGAAACACCCCTACACTGGTTAGAAAAACAGACCCCTGCGGGAAAGGCTTTTTCTGTTTGTACCAGGAGAGGTCTAGTTTTCATGGGAAATTAAATACTCCGCTTAGGCTGGGCAAAGATTTCTATTTCTGTATGTCTGTTGCCCGTTTCAGATGCGGTGATGAGGGGACCATGTTCAGGCGTCTGCCCGTCAGAACCTGGCAAACACAGCAGTCGTCCCGATCCCGCACCCCCCGCGGATACCAGGCTGGAGGGCTGCGTTGTGCAGGGAGCCCGGTGCCGGTAGTATCCCAGGTGCCGGCCGAGGGTGGTTTAGTTTTGGGCGTACGCCGAGGGTGAGAAGCGGTGGATCCTGTAAATTTAGACGATCTTTAATACCGGCAAAGATAATCAACAAGTCTTTCGCTATCACATTAGACGTAGGTTTCACCAATAAATAGATTCACGCATTAAAAGATATTTGAAAAGGGAATTCTCTGAAGTTAGCTTCTAAAAATTAATGTAATTTCATAATAACAAATCCCGATAGTTTTGGTTAAAGTGTTCAAAGAGAAAATGGAATGATACTTGGCTAATCTAATAATGCCTGATTTTAATCTCTTTTGTCGTAGAACCCTCTGAATTTTTAAATGTCGTTTAAAGATTGGCGATGCATGCGGTAACCTTTAACGCAGCGTGGGGAAGGAAATACCGAAGTGTAATTTGTCGCCGGGAAGACAACGAGTTCAGTCTTTTCAGCGGCAGGTAAGTGTTCGTGGCGTTTCTTCTATCAAAAAGAAACGCTGCAAAAGGAGGGAGACGGCTGGGGAGGATGCGGCTATGCGCTGCGGGCGTTTTCGGTTTCCGTAGTGGCCGGTGAAGATGCGCAGGGGCCGGGGCGGTGCTCCCACGCGCACCCTGCGAGCAAACTGCCCGCGGGAGCTGCGCCACGCGTGCTTGTAGGAGCAACACCTCTTCCTCCCCCACCCCTCCGGTGATTATTAATTAGCAGCTCTGAAGGAAGACGGCAGGATCTTTGTTCTCACGTTTGGCGCGGCAGCGGGCTCGCCTCTGCCCATCGTCCCACCTGGCCGCGCAGGTACCGCCACGTCCCGCGGGTCTCTGCCGCCCGCCCTGGAGCTTCCTGCCGCTCTAGGAGGACTCCCGCTCCGCCGAAATCTCGGCATCCCTCTCTGCCGGTGCCTACCCTAAACCCGCCGGGTCTCCTGGAAGGACCGGCCGGGGATAACGGATAAGGCGCCATCGGGGCCTCTGCCGCCGCCGCCGCCGGGCTGCACGCTGAGGAGCTGCTGTCTAGGAGGCCTGGAAGGGAAGAGAGAGTCCGGGGCTGCCCAGGAGCAGGGCCAGGTGAATCTACCAAAAGCAGGTTACTTACAGCACTGCGATCCTCCCTCACCTGAGCAGCGGCTTCCTTCCCTCTCACACACGGCTCGGTTGGAGAGATGGGGTTCGGACCAGGCCCACGCCGGCCCCGGGCTCTTGCAAAGGACTCCCGCTCCTGTCCTCCCCGGCAGAGCTCTTGGTACCTCGGTACGGCTGGCTCGGCTCTCCCTGAAGCGAGCGCCTGGTGAGCTGGTGGAAAGACACTTTCCCCTCGCAGGGACGGGTCCGCCCGCTCTGGCCCGGGTCACTTTCCCCGACTCCCGCAAGGGCGGAGACTTCTCTGCCTGGTCCCGGGGCTCGCGACCAGGCCGCCTTCGGGAGTCCCCACAGGCCCTCCTCAGGCCGGAGCTGGTGGGGAAGTCATCCAGCACGTACTTACTGGCCACCTGGAGCCCGCTAACAGTCGCGCAAGTCTCTCCTGAAGAGAAGGGACGTTAGAGTGAGATTTAGTGGCACTTGCACCAGAAGAAGGGTGGGAGTGATGTGTAGGGAGATATATTCTCCCACAGTAACCTCTCCCCCTCCATCCCCGGCTCTCCTTGTCCCCCTTTCTCCTCCCCCGCTTGTCTGTCCGGCGGGGTTCAGCGGAGCGGGCTGTGGGCAGCCCCTTGGCGGAGGTTGTGTGAATGGAGGATCGGCGTGGCTGACTCCTCCTCCCCTGCAAGCGCCTCTATTTGAGCTTTGCAAAGTTGAGGGCGAGCAAGCATCCGAGGTTAGGCGTGTGAGGCGGCTGTGCCCCCCTTGCACGGACAGACGCACACACGCGCAGGGAGGCAGACAGACACACGAGGACGCACAGACACACGCACACCCCTCCCTGCCCGGCTCTGCGCTGCGAGCGGGTGCAACCCCGGAGGCGATCCTGGAGAACAACCTTTCCCTGTCGCTGTTGCCGGCTCCCGCCGGGCTGGACCCGGGGAGCTGCGTGCCGGATCAAACCTCTCCCAAAGGGTTGAGCTCGCCAGCCTGGTGCCTGCAGCCGGAGCCGGCCTCCGGCTTGTCGGGCAGAGGCCAGGTGTCCTGGAACAAGTGCGGCTCGGGGACAGACTGGCTGCCTGGCGGCAGGCAGAAGGTCTGCGAGCAGATGGGCTCCGATGTCCGAGACCTCAACGCGCTGCTGCCCTCCGTGCCCTCCCTGCCTGGCAACAGCAACTGCACCATGCCGGTGAGCAGCCCGGCGCAGTGGGCTCCCGTCCTGGACTTCCCCCCGGGGGCCTCCTACGGCTCGCTGGGGCCGCATTCCTTCATCAAGCAAGAGCCGAGCTGGAACGGGTCGGACCCGCACGAGGAGCAATACCTGAGCGCCTTCACCGTCCACTTCTCCGGCCAGTTCACGGGCACGGCCGGGGCTTGCCGCTATGGGCCCTTCGGCGCCCCGCCGCCCAGCCAGCCGCCCTCCGGCCAGGCGAGGATGTTCCCCAACGCGCCCTACCTGCCCAACTGCCTGGAGAGCCAGCAAGCGATCCGCAACCAGGGTAAGGGCAGCGCTGCCGGGCTCGAGGGGCAGCCCCCGGAGCCGCCCGCTTGTCAGGGCCGGGCCGCGCTGGATGTAAACAGCGAGCTCAGCCTTTCTCCGCAGGGGCCGAGCAGGGTTAAGCGAGCCAGCCCTTCCGTGCCTCCTTTCTTTCCCTGGGCGGCAGCCATGTCGCTCCGAGGGGGCTCTAGAAGCCCGAACGTGCTCACCCTTAGCCCGCTTCTCTGCCAGGAGGGCTAGACCCCCCGGGGCCGCTCCGGGTCGGTGCAGCTTCTCGCCTGCTTGTTCAGGCTGAGGATGACTCCGGTACCGAAGTGGATGTGGGGCCGGTGCCCCAAGACAATTCCCTCAGCAAATCTGTGGGGGGTGGGAAGAGGGTGTACCTCCAAACTCCTTGCCTGATCCGAAAACTTCTGTCCGCACGTTAGTGCTTTCAAGCCCTTTAGAGAATTATGCACTGGATGCCCTAGGCCGTGATTTCTGTTCAGCATCCCTGTGGCCGAGATCGACTGGGCTGTCGCTCGCGTCGGCTGAGAAGTTCCTGTGGGCTGCATGGCAGGGGGATGGATGGATGGGTCATTCCCTGCCGGTGGCTCCGGTATCACCATCTACTCGTTTTAATTCCAGTGGCTGCAGTACAAATATCTACGGGTGCAAGGGGGAGAGGAGGAGGAAGGAAAGGGGGCGAGCGTGCGGAGAGCTTGCCGGGGCCTTTTGGGTCTGCTTCCCCTCTCTTTCAGCTGCCCCGGGTTCGTATGACCGACGGGCGTCTGCCCGTCGCGGCTGCGGGCAGAGGGATGCGGGGAGAAGGGCTGGAGCGGAGGCCCAGGTTGTGTGTTAGCCGAGGCCGGCTAGGCGTCCCGAGGCGACGTTTGCGGTGCGGAGAGGTAACGGCGGCCGCGGGGAAGTGTTTGCACGGCCGAGCGCGGGCCTCCTTCGGGCAGTGCCGCGTCGCATCCCGGTGCTACCGCTGCGCTGCCTTCGTTTTCCGGCCTCGCTGGCCGCGCGGCGCCGGGCGCACAGCTAACGTGGGGAACCGTAGAGCGGGGCGCCGGCGTTATGCCGCCGAGACCGGCTGCGGAGATGGGCAGCAGCCCTGGCACTCCGCGTCAGCGTCGGCCTCGCCGAGTCGGCGGCGGGACGCCGGAGCCGCTGCGTACCGCTGCGGGGCTCCGAGATCCACCCAGGAGCGGCCTGTGATCGCCCCAACACAGAGCGCGGCGGATCAGGGAGCTCTGCCGGGGAAATCTGTAAGACATCTGAAAAGATTTTAAATATCGTAGAGGATTTGTAACGGCTGGGCACCAATAGCGACGGGAAAGTGCAGGGAAGGGTGAGGGAAATAAGCTCGGCCCTGGGTGTGTGTGAGCGGGTGGGAGAGGGACAAGATACCTGGGACCCCGCGCCATCCTGTTGCCTGAGTTTAACCACCTCAGGGAGAAACAGAGCCTTTAACGCGCTGAAACACTGAGCCGGTGCCGGGCTTTACTAGATCTCTGGCTCGGTGCGGGTGGCGCTCGGTCTGCGGCGCAAGGCCCCGCGCACGGACTCCTGTGCATGCCCGAGAACCGTGGCCCAGCGGCCGTACACTTATCTTCGCACCTCCCGGGCTCGGCCGGTTGGATCGAGACCCTATGAGAGCGGAGTCCAGCTCCTCCCGTGCTCTGTCGGGCCGGGGGGCTCCGCAAAGCTCGGGGCTGCTCCCCGCATGAACAGCACCGCCGCTTAGTCATAGCTATGGTCGGCGGCGACACGCAGCGAACTCCTTTGGCAAGGAGGAGTTCGGCAAAGAGCGTTTGATTTCCTTTTTTTTTGTGTGTGTGTGTGTGTGTGTGTGTATGGATAAAGTGTTCTCGCTTTGGCTCTCCTCAAGGCTGAACTCCTCGGTTGTTTTTTTTAAGCCAGTTGCTCCGACCGTGGGAAAGATGCTACCTTGGCTCTGCGGTGACACTTCTGCCAAGTCTGGGGTGGTGTGGGGGTTAGGAAACTAAGGCTTTGAAACCTCTGCCCAGTTTTCCTCTCCTCGTTCGCCTGTCTCTTTCATCCAGCTGGGCTCCTCCAACAACTGGACGCCTCCAGTTCTCCACCAGATGTACAACTTTCAATTATTTTCAGCACATCTTAATCAGGACTGTCTCTGATAACGCCCTAATTAAAGAGACCTCACTATCGGCAGCTCTGTTCAGAACTCAACTTTCTTATCACATTCCTGAAGCTTTGGGTCAGGCAAAGCCGGAAAATCGGCCAAAACCTCGTTCTGCTCCGGGCTGAGTTTTGAAGGTCATCTAAAGTCTCCGCTGGGCCAGAAGTAACGTGGAAAGCGTTAGTGTTTGCTGAAAGTTAAAAAAGAAGAGCAGGGAAACGGGGAAGGGGGAGTTGAAGGTTGAGGCTCTACCCTGAGGGCTAAGGGAGGAGATAAGGAGCGAGAAGCAGCTGTGGGATGGGAGCCCGTGAGGTACTGGCCTGTCATCGCTGCCGCAGCGCGGCAGAGCTGGGCTCCTGAGGCGAGGGGATGTGGGACAAACCAGCCTCACATCTACCCCAGCCCCCTAGCCTCAGAGCCGGCTTACATTCCTCGGGAAGGGGAATGTTTCAAAGGATTATTTCTTCCTCCCCCCCCCCCCCCCCCCCCCCCCCCCCCTCCCTTTCCCCCCAGGTACATAAGCTGTGCACATTACCCGTTTTCCCTCCATCCGCTGAGACGAAGAAAATGGCAAGACA